>BSBK01000882.1:2107500-2290356 GCA_027943335.1 Chamaecyparis obtusa
TTGGAGATAAACCAAACGATGACAAGCTAGTAAGAATAGCCTAAATGGGTTTAATAAGAAGTGGGATGTATTTGTTCAAGTTATTAATAGATGAGAGACCTCAATAAGTTGGGATCAACTATGGAGGGATTTTAGTTAGAAGGAGCTTACAAAAAGTCTTGTTAATGGAGCCAACAATAAGAGTAAAATAAACAAGGTTGAACAATAGATCATTTTCCTAGTGAGGAAAGAGAAAGCGAAGAATAGGTCTATTAAAGGATCAAATCCAAAAAGTAAGAAGGACTTGTCTAAGATCAAGTGCTTTGGCTGTCATGAGTTTGGCCACTTTGTCAGTGATTTCTCGCAAAGGAAGAATGAAAAGAAAGGTAAGCAATAGGTAGCAGCTTCAATAAGTGAAGATGAACTCTCTAGTAGAATGGAGGATTATTTTTCACTCATAGCTTGTATGATTAGCTCAACCTTGTTGAGTTTTTGGTATATAGATAGCACGGGGCATCATTTAATATGACGAGAGTTAGAGATTACTTTTCTAGTTATAAGGAGGAGGACACCAGAATCAAGATTTCTATGCAGAACTTGTCCAAACGCAACCCGGTTGGAAAAGGGATTGTTCAATTTCAGAAGGAAAATGGAAAATTGATTTCCGTTCATGATATGTTTCATGTCCGAGACTTGGGTATGAATCTAATTTTCATATATGTCCTTCAGGATAAAGGGTATACTATACTCTTTATCTAGGGGTATATGTGTTGATCAAGCATAAGGATTAGAAATCAACCATACCTATTGGAGTTAGGAGTGGTCAAATTTATAGGCTATAGTTTGATACTCCCAAGGCACTCACAAGAAGAAGTAATCCTAGAGGTCGAGGAGAGCTATGGCATAGGAGTATGGGTGATATACATCATGGAGCACTTAAATTGCTTTGTGAGATAGTGATAGGTGTCCCAGAGGTGAGTACAAAGCATGATAATGTATGTAATGAATGTGTGTTGGGGAAGTTTGTGAAAGAAAATTTTCCCAGGAGTGACTCCAGATCCAACGGTGTTCTTGATTTGATTAGAAAACATGAGTAGTTTTTGTATCTCTTAATTTTCTGAAGTTTAATTTAAGTTCCTCATCTACGGTACTAGTTTTCCCTTTAAGGATTTTCGAGGGACAGTTTATCCAAAAATATCATATTCATTGTGTTGCATGTTTCTTTCATATTTTTACATATGAAGAGTAGTTGTGTTGTTATTCAATATTTTTTGTGGAGTAAGTTTCAATAGCTACATAATCTTTATAAGATAGGAGATTGATAATCATTAACTACAATAGAATTTTCTCACAAATTAGTCCTTTCCAAAATTGTGATCACCTTTCTTTGGTTTCTTCACAATTATCCTCAAGGCTACAAATTTCCTCCTTATTAGGGGTTGTTCTTCAGAATGAAATGATCACTCTTTATTAGTGGATGAGTGGACTTCAAATCAATAGTAAAAGATTCTGAATTTTCACTAGATCTACAATCTCTTTGGACAACCTCAAATCTATCTTTAGAGATCTGCATCCTCCTTACAATAGCTAGAATTCGAGAGATTTTTGTTTTAATTAAATTTCTTGTTTGACTATGCTTGTGGCTTTCTCCTTGGACTTTTGCAATAATAGCTATAGGTGGAGACTTCAATACCTTTGACATCTACAATCCCTTACCAAAAATGGTGTGAAGTAGAACATGCAATCAATCTTTAAATTAATAATAAAAAAGTTTTTCAAATACAAACTCTAAATATTTTGAGAGATTATTTCTTATTCAAATTGATATCATAATTCAATCATCCTCCATATTCCTCAATGTTTCATAAATGGTCCCTTAATATAATGTGGGGTGACCATAACAAAATCATTTTAATTAGAAAATAGTTTTATTTATTTCTTCAATTTTTTCCTACAATATCTCCCTCACCATCTCCTTAATCTCTCCATAAATTCTCCATGATCTTCTCAACAATCTCCATCCCTATATTCACTTAATTGTCTCCATCTCTATTTCCTACATAGACATCTAGAATTAGTCTACATCACTACATTTTTTCATTATATTAATCATGAAACATTACAAATTTGAATTATTTTACATAATGTATCATGCACATCTTTCTTATAATTTAATTCATTTGGCATATGATTCACAAGTGAATTTAATAAAAGAATAACTATTTGTAAATATAAAAGTTAGATCAAACAAAATAGTACATTAAAATATTATTTCTACTATAAACACTTAAAAATCCATGGGTAAATAAAAGTATTTTTATTTTTCAAAAAACCCTGATGACATCAACATTTATTAATTAATTAATTTATTTTTATGCCATTAAATCCTCCTATTTTAATTAAAAACATTTAATTAAAGAATCCCTCCCCAAACTATTTAAATCAAATTTGAGTGAGTTTCCCCCATTTATTAAATCATTATTTGGTAAATGATGTCACATTCCCTAAATAAATAAAATATTTATTTAAAGTCTCAAAATCCTAGAATCTTTTAGAGATTCATAAACCCTTCCAATCTTTCCTAAACTTCCCTAAACCTTTCCTAAACCTATCTAGAAGGTGTTTCCTAACCTTCTTAGCCTAATCCAAGTCTCTTGACTTTTGGTCAAACCCTCTCATTAATAGCCTCTTACACCACTCATTAAGGCTCTTACAAGCCATAAGAGAAGACCTATGTCTTCTCTTGCACTTTGGTCCCCTTGCACACTTCCCTAGTGTTTCTCACACATGTGTGAGCAACCTTAACCCTTTTCCATCTAACCTTACCCCTAACTCTACCCTAGACTCTACCCCAAACCTTACCTCTGACCCTAACTCCTCTTCCTAACCCAAGCCCTTCCTCAAATCCTATAAATACCCTCATTTCCTAGAGAAAAATAAGCAATTCATCTTTCATTTCATAGTAAACTTATAATGCTAGATTAAACCTAGATCTTAAGCTTTTATCATAATATTTGTTAGTTTACTTCATTTTCATGCTTTCTAACTCACATTAGCATAGCATAATGGATTAACCTAGCTTATTTCATTGAATTTTCATATCATCTTCATCATATCATGTTTCATTTGGCTTAAAAACAACTCTAGATTAGTCATTTGTAGCTTAATTAGGTTTTCATACTCATTATGATCCTTAAGGCCTTATGGGCAAATCAGGCGAGCTATGCCTGATATTGTCCCACTATGGGGTTCTTATGGTCCCAAATCCATCATACCCTCCCTAACATTCATTAGGGATATGATCCAAGTGTTTTGAGAGAACACCCACATCCCTAAATCAAGAACAAATCAAACGGTGACATGGTGCTCCTATTTTGGTTCTATCTGGATGACATAGCAAATACTTTTCTCTATATAGAAGGAATATGCTCTTAGACTAATGTTTGAATGTCTACACTTGTCTAGACTAATGTATGAATGTCTACATATGCATCTCCAATTCATTATCCAATTTTTCTAAGGTTACAAACTTAAAAGTTCAAAGAAAACCACAATAATCAATGTTTAAGATTATCCTCGATGCATGAGAATACACACACACACACACACACACACACTTAGTGATGTATTTCAAAAATAAATTTAAATATTTATCATTTTAAAAAATTTAATCAAGAGATATTTGATATATTAGTAATAATATTTTATTTGTAAATAATTTATTAGATATTAATATTATCTAATTATTAAATTTTAATTGAATAATTAATTAATTCATACACCTAGAACTAAAAAATATAACAAGATATATTTATTACAAAAATAAAATTCATAATCAAGGTTGAAATCCAAAATATAATCCACTCAAATTTGGAATATCAAACCCAAGATGAATATGATTAGGGGAAAGGATCTACGACCTAAATTCTTTCAAATGGTTGTGATAGTAGTTGTTGATTTAATACCCACACTTGTTCATTTAATATCCATACTTGTTAATTGTGAAAATCAAACAATCATGTGATGCCACATCAACTGCATAAGTATGCGTGTCCCTTTTGTGTCAACGGTCTCACTTTTTTTTTCGTTGTTTTGGACAACCTTGACAAAAGACGTACTTATGTGACATCATATTTGAGGATGCAGTTTTGAAACCTTAGTTATAAGCCAAGAAGCTTCTACATTAAAAATGATTAAGATGAAAGTTAGAAGCATTTCTTCAAAGATCCAAATTACATTTTTCCTAAGATAACTTTAACTTGAGTCCCGTTCTATGATTAAATTTCACATTGAGTAAATACTCTGAAAAATCATTTAATCATGCAAACGATTATCAACTTAGCTCCTAATAGCTATCTGGCGAAATGAGAAAATATGGAAATTTCAATTAAATTTCGGAATCAATCCCAATCCCTAGGAATTCGCTCCAGTCATTGTTGACGTCAAGATATAGGAATTTTAACTTAGGCCTGAATTAAGGATGAGATGTATGGATTTGTTTGTAAGCATGGATGCAATAAAATAATAGTTAACATATGAGAATGTGTAACTAAAGATATGATAAAATCTAATGTATATATAAGTATAAATAAATGAAGAAAAATTAAATTAAAATTTAAGAATAAATCAAACATTACCATTAAAATATATCACTGGTCAATATAATGTATTAGTTATTTCATTAAAATATGTTTAAAAAAGAATGGAACTTAAAGGAGTACAATATTTACTTTTGGTATACATTTTTAAGTTTTCTAAATGAAAATAATTTTAACAAGTTTAAGAAGGATGTTTTATTCTAAACAAATTTTTGGTAGTTGGTGATAAATATTTTGTTTGGATATTAGAGCATATTCTCATCTTACTGCTTAACTTATTTTGGCTAGGAGTGGGTGATCAACATTTTTAGTAGATATTTGTGAAGCTAGTGGCTCCATGAAATGTATTTTGTTGCTTTTATGAGACAACTAAAACTTGAATTAATTAATTTAGCAATACTTTCTACATAGAAACAAATAAAATAAAATATTAAAAAAATAAGGAAAAAATATTTGTCCCCCCTCTTTGCCCATAGCTTCTTTTTAATTCCTATATAATTTTAATTTTAATTTACTTGTAAAGTGATTTTTTAATTATAAATAATTATAAAATTATTTTAAGAATAGTTGTAATAATAAATATTTTTAATTTTATAAATAATTATAAATTATAAATTATAAAATAATTTTACTTATAATTAATTTTAATGTTAATTATTTAGACCAAATAACTATTTTTCATAAAGAATACACAAAAACATTAGAATTTTGGTTCAAAAAATTGTGTAAAAAATATTAAAAAATAAAAAAATAAATTAAAATTTAAAAAAAAGAAATGAAAACATTATATACAATTGTTAGTTACAATTATCTATCTAACTTATTTTGGCTAGGATTGGCTATTCAACATTTTTAGGAGATATTTGTAGAGCTCGTGGCTCTATGAAATGTATTTTGCTGCTTATTTTTAGCAAGACAACTTGAAACTTGAATTAATTAATTTAACAATACTTTCTACATAGAAACAATAAATAAAATCTTAAAAAAATGATAAAATCTTATAAATTATTATAAAATTATTTTAATTATAGTTATAATAATAAATATTTTTAATTTTATAAATAATTATAAAATATAATTTTAATTAATTTAAATTATAAAATAATTTTACTTATAATTAATTTTAATGTTAATTATTTAGACCAAATAATTATTTCTCATAAAGAATACACCAAAACATTACAGCTTTGATTAAAAAAATTGTAAAAATAAATATTAAAAAAAACTAAAGAAAATCAATTAAAATTCAAAAAAAATTTAAACATTCGATACAATTGTCAGTCACATTTTTTTATCAGTTCTTAATGTCATTTGTCATTGCGAGAATATACTGATTCTTATTTTGAAGGTGAGTCTTCACATTTATCTATCTAACATATTTTTGTCATTTCGCTGCAAGACCGGGTTGAGACTTCTTTATTATGAAGGGAAAAGTCAAAGACATGCCTAGTTCTAGTGGGAAAGATGGAGAAGGAAATGTCAAAGCTCAAACTAAAGACACTGCTTTGGCTGTATCATGGCTTGGCCAAGTAAACAGAAGATTCGATTCTTCAGATAAAAGGTGGCAAGTATCTAAAAATGTTTGCATTCATAGGGTGCCTAAACCCATGAGAATCTATAAACCTGAACACTTTGATCCTTTTCTTGTATCATTGGGCCCTTTCCACCACAAAATGAATCATGAACTATCTAAAATGGATGAGCACAAGATAGAAGCAGTTTACAGAACATTGGAAAGGCTCAAGAGGACTAACAAAGATTTGACTGAAAATATTAGAGAGTTAGAGAATAAAATTAGAGAATGTTATGAAGAACACATTGATTGGGATAGCGAAACGTTATCATGGGTGTTTGCAATGGATGGATGCTTTATCCTTGAAGTTTTTAGAACGGCCGCTTCTACCCAGAGTGGAAAGGGTTATTCTAACCAGAGTGAAAATATTTGTTCTAACGACAGTGAAAAGGACTGGTTTAGCCTTGTATTTCAAAACAATGAAAGAGCAAATTCAATGTATTATGGTATAATCAATGACATTATGAAGATGGAAAACCAAATCCCTCTCGTTGTCCTCAAATCTATTTTGAGCTTGGAGTTTACAGATGAACGTGTAATGATAGCAGAGTTATGTTGGATGCTGCTGCGAGGCTCCTATCTGTTTGAAGGATTCCCATTACTTTGCTCGTCTGCAGATAATAAAACTCTGCAGGAACGAGTCCGCAAACTGAAGAATCATGTGGATAAAGAACCAGCTCACCTACTGGACTTGTACCGAATGGTGATCGAAGATCTGCTAACACATCCACGTATGGAGCCAGCTTCTCATATCGAAGTTCGTGACAGCCGTGGGGATAGGAACATGGATAAGTCACTTAGTCCAGATGATAGCAGGTGTACCCCTAGTGCCGAATTATTACACACCGCAGGTGTCAACTTTGAACCAGGTCCAATCAGATTTAGAAAGGGAAGATTTGCCAAAGGTATTCTTTCCCTCCCTCAAATAAGAGTTGATGACAGCACAGTAACATTGCTCCGGAACGTGATGGCTTATGAAGAGTGTCAAAGGTGTTCATTGCGTCCTAAGAAAACAGTAGTTTCACAGTTTTTAGTTTTGTTAGATTATTTAATTGATTCAGCGAAAGATGTTTCCGTACTTCGAAAAGCTCGAGTCATTTCGAGCTTCGCCGCCAGCGACAAAGATATAGCTAGCAGATTTGACAATATAAGTAAAGGAGCCACTGGTGAGACATGCGATAGGATTGAAGAAGTGATGAAGAGGGCGAGAGAACATTACGACAGTCAATGGAATGTGTGGATAAGCCAAATTCAGGAAGAACGATGTTCAAGGCCATGGTATCTTGTCCCTGTTGCAGCCGGAATAGTGCTTTTGGGTCTGACCGCTGCGCAAACTGTGTTTACAGCGATCAAATAGAGTAGAATTTATTATGTTTCAATCTTTTATATTAAATTAAAGTGTCTATTAAAAAGATGTGACATACAATGATGAAGTGAAACTTTAAATTTATTAGATTTCTACAATTCATACATATGATTATATTAGTTTTTCGATTAGATTGTGTAGAATTATTTTCATCAAAGTTTCGGATCATACTACATGATTCATCATCAGAATGTCGAAGAGCAAGAAGAACATGAAATAGTAGAATGTAGATCTATTGTGAAATGGTAGGAACAAGAGAAAGTGAAACTTGTCAAACTCATATGCATTATTGTGACTTTACCTCTTTTATTTGTGATATTGCTATCAGGATTCAACTGTGTAGTTTTTGAGTCAAACTCATTGACCCATAATTCATGAGTAGTGGTTCACATGAACCCATCTCTCATGAGAATGAATGGAACACTTAGCACTCATTGGAACACAGTTGAATCCTGATAGCAATATCACAATTTAACTTACCGTGGAAAATATCTCCTCTTTTATTTGATTTAATGCCACTACTGAATGCTTCTTAGCACCATAGGTACTAAAATGATGGATTCTTGTTTGGGGAATATCTCTTGCCCATCATATCTCTAGATTCATGATTGCACGCAGCCAAAACTTTGTTAATGTTTACTGCTAATAAAAGCGGTTTATGATCTGTCCTAATAAAGCCATTCTCCATATTAAAAATAGTAAAATACCTTCACTTTGTGCTTTAATGTTGGTGGTTCAGGAAGGTGAAATGCCCCGACGTTTCCTGATCTTTGTATGAGCTGGTAGTGGGATGAAAAATCTGCTGGGGTTGTGCTTTCTGAATTTGAATGGCACGAGCTAAACAAATGTCATATTATGGTTACAAATTTGATTAATTCTCAAAATTTATGACAATGTTATATATTTATAAGGTAATTCAATCATGTTTAAGATTTTAGTTTTGAAGTTCTATATTGTAAATTGAATGAGACGTTTTAAGCTAATTTATGTGCAAAATAAGGTGTATTCGTGATGATAATTTTAAGATCATTAACGCTAGAATAAAGTTCAGATTACTGTATTTTATTATTCGAAGTTTTCCGTTACAGGAATTCTTGCGTGCAAATATGACATTTAAAAGCGAGTGGCAAATGATAGGGACCAATTCAGCTAAGTGGAATGGGGATTGTATACTTTGACGAGTCTTTGATTTGCGACTTGTAATGGTGCATGAGTGGTCAAATAGAAGAAAGTAGAGAGACTAGGGGGTCAATCTAGGACATCAAGTCTCGTGAATTGAGAAAAAATTAGTTATTTATTTTAAAAATCAGAGACAAGGTACAAATTAACAAAAATGAATAGGACTAAATAAGAATAGACCTAAGAGGACGGCAATGCATAGGAAAGAGAATGTCTTTGATTTTATCAACATGACATAGCCAATGTCAAAGGATCTAATAAAGGACTGTCCAAACTTACAGCCAAACACCAACAATATGGAATAACACAACAAGAATATACTCAAACAAAATTTTTATTTAACATGTCCGACTGTAAGGCGTTCCGAGTTAGGGCAAAATACAATCAATTACAATAGTAATTTTGCAATCCCCTAGTTAGTCCAGCTCTTTAGCACATCAGTAACTGGTAGAAACACTAAGGCAGATCTAAACTTGAGCTCACAAGCCACCAAACAATCTCCTTGTCTCCAAGCATGCAAACCACTAGCTCTGCTATTACAAATATCAGACAAACAATCTGATCTTCAAGATCTGGTAGGATCCAATTACTATCCTTATCGATCTACCTCCACTGAATCTCCCTAAACAACTACCCAAATAATCCTTAAATGTACACTTCTTCAACCACAAGTCAGCTGGAAGAAACAATTAACTCCTAAGGCAAGTTGGCTTCTAGAACAAAAAAAATTGAATGCAACAATAGTTGGCTCTCAAATAGCCTTACAATTATTTAATTCTCTATGTCGGCCTCTAGATCTACCTAGGAGAATGTAACATTAGCTACCAACATTAAATACACCAAGTCGGCCAACCAAAACTCCAAGAACTACAGTCGGTAAGCC
The DNA here is from genome assembly GCA_027943335.1 of Chamaecyparis obtusa. Classification (NCBI taxonomy): domain Eukaryota; kingdom Viridiplantae; phylum Streptophyta; class Pinopsida; order Cupressales; family Cupressaceae; genus Chamaecyparis; species Chamaecyparis obtusa. The sequence continues at coordinate 2,117,079 of BSBK01000882.1, forward strand.
AGAACTACCGAGCCCTAGTAGAACAACCGAGAATGCTAGGCATCATTGAACAAGTACATTGACCGAGTACCACAAGCATTGTCGAGCACATGTTTTGCCGAGCTCCAGAGGTTTTACCGAGTTCTTTCATTGACTGAGCCCCTTCAATGACTGAGATCCTCAGTCAAAGCTACAACTCAGTAACACATAACCACTTCAACACACCACCATGCAGATTTTCCAATTACCCTAGGGTGCCCCTGCATCAGACACCCCAGGTTTGAAACTTAGATGTTCTCAAAGGTTGGAAGAACATCTTCCAAGATCCAACACATAAACCTCGAACTAGTTCTTCACATACATGTCCTCCAGGTCTTCACCTTGCACATTCTCCCACTTCTACCTTCTTTGTCTTTTCAGGTCTTTTCTCGACAATCCACAGGTCTGTTCTCCATACTGATCATCAACCCTCTTAGGATCCAACAACTTAACTTGACTTCCAGTACTCAAGTTCCTCCTACCGAGTGTTGTATCCAACAAAGGCAGCAAGGAAAACCTCATGTCATCCTTCTCAATAGTAAACACATTCTTGACACAATCATGCACAACCCTGCAATCATACTACCAAGGTCTACCGAGAAATATATGACAACTACTCATGTTCACAATATCACACAATACTTGATCCTTATACTGGCCAATTTGAAATTCAACAAGACATTGCTCCCTTACTTCCAAAGCATGAATATCTTGTAACCAACCAATCCTATAACGACAAAGATGTCTTACTCTCTTCAAACCAAGTTTCAGAATAATCTCCTTAGCCACAAGGTTATCAGTACTACCACTATCCAAAATCACATCACAAAGTTTACCTCCTGACTTGCACCAAGTTTTGAACAAGTTACTCCTCTGACAAGGTTCCACCCTAGTATCGAGCAATGTTCTTTGAACCAGCAAGTTTTCAGATTTTATCTCAGGTTCATTCAGTATGTTCTAATTCACCACAACAGTCCTTCGATCACCGGATTTATTTTGTGTATACTCAAATGATCTATGTACTTCTTCACCATAACTATAACAAGTACCCTTAAAAACAACCTTACCTATTCTCTTCCTCGGCTCAACAGGTTTCAGTTCATCTTCAGCAGTAAGTTTATCCTTCATCGAGTGATCAATTTTTTCCTTTCCTCAGGAATTACCATGTTGTTTCCTCTTTAACTTATCTTCTGCCTTTAGGACATACTGATAAGCATTCTCAACCTAATCAATTTTTAGCATACCAATCTCATCCTGAATATTGAATCTCAAACCATTCACATACCGAGCTACCTTTTCCTTACCAAGTTCTCTTTGTCTAGATTGAATAGTAAGTTTGTAGAAATCCTCAGTATAGTCTTCAACAGTCAAATTTTTTTGCTTCAAATTTTGTAACTTCTTAAATAATTCAAGTTCATAGTTGGTAGGTATGAACTTAGCTTTCAATTTCACCACTATCAACCTCCATTGATTGATCTTCATTTCACCTTCATCTTCTCTTTCTCTCTACATTTCTTTCCACCAAAGAGAAGCATGTCCTTTCAACTTAGTCTATGCCAACCTCACTCTAAGAGGATGTTCAATTTCTTCAAGTTCAAAGAAGTCTTCTAACTCACCAATCTAGTCAATCAAGTTCTTAGGTTTCAAAGTACCAAAGAAGTAAGAAACTTCCATTCGGTAACTATTACTCAACTGAGCTCCAAATCTCTACAACCAACCAGTTCTATTTTCACCAGATCTATCTCTCTGATTGGTTCTATCATCTCCACTAGATCGAGCAGCTTCAAAGTCTTCAACAACTTCCTCATAACCATCTTCAGTAGCAAGATTCTGAGGTTCACAATTCATAGCCCTCACAATATCAATTATCATGTCATTCTTCATCAATTCCTTCTCAGATCTAAAATCAGCTTTAACCTTTTATGTAATCCTAGACTCCATAGTATCACAAAAATCTGCAATTGCCCTAGGGTGCAATCTTCTCAGAGGCATCCTCAAAGTTCTATGAAAACCCAAGGCAATAATCACCAACCCAAGGTCCAGGTGCAAATTGTCTCAACTCAGTGATCAGTTCACACATTCAAGAACTTCAAGCTCTGATACCACTTGATGCAGTCATGGTCGGAGGATCCAATAAAGGATTGTCCAAACTTGTAGCCAAACACCAACAATGTGGAATAACACAACAAGAATATACTCAAATAGAATTTTCATTCAACATGCTTGGTTGTAAGGCCTTCTAGGTTAGGGCCAAATACAATCAATTACAACAGTAATTCTGCAATCCCCTAGCTAGTCCAACTTTGTAGCACATCAACAACTAGTAGAAACACTAAAGAAGATCTAAACTTGAGCTTGCAAGCCACCAAACAATCTCCTTGTCTCCAAGCATGCAAACCACTAGCTCTGCTATTACAAATATCAAACAAACAATCTGATCTTCAAGATCTTGCAGAATCCAATTACTATCCTTATTGATCTACCTCCACTGACACTCCCTAAACAACTACCCAAACACTCCTTAAATACATTTCTTCAACCACAAGTCGGTTGGAAGAAACAATTAACTCCTAGGCCAAGTTGGCTTCTACAACAAACAAATATTAAATGCAATAATAGTCGACTCTCAAATAGCCTTACAATTATTTAATTCTCCATATCGGCCTCTAGATCTACTTAGGAGAATGTAACATCAACTACCAATATTAAATAACCAATTCGGCCAACCAAAACTCCAAGAACTCCAGTCGGTAAGCCAAATTTACCGAGGGCTAGTAACAAAACTGAGCATGCTAGGCATCGCTGAGCAAGTACATCGATCGAGCAACACAAGCATCACCAAACATGTATGTCGATTGAGCACCACAAGCATTGCTGAGCACATGTTCTGTCGAGCACCAGAGATTTTACCGAGTTCCTTTAGTGACCGAGCCCCTTTAATGATCAAGATCTTCAGTTAAAGCTACAACTGAGTAACACAAAACCACTTCAACACACCACCATGCAGATTTGTCGATTACCGTAGGATGCCCCTACATCACAACATAGGACAAACCAATGAGGCAAAGATAATTTTTACCAAAACAAAATGTAGGACAATAGATTGATCTAGGACAATGAACAAATAGTAAGAGATATTTTAGAAAAGTTAAAGATATGGAAATTAGAATGTTGAAATTCAAGGAATAGGAAATTAGAAAATTATATTAGTTTAGGATTGGCTAAGAGTTGAAGTCCATGAATCTTGTAGAATTTAGATTATAAATTGCAAGGAGTATTGAAAGATGACAAGAACTAATAGAGGATCGAGTCAAGGCCTTCTTTGCTTACAACTCTTTACTAGCATCTAAATATTGTGCTTTTGATTAGATAGGCTCGAAAAAGGGCCCAAACCCATTCCATAGGAGCCATCAAAGAAAAGGATGAAAATATCACAAGAAGTGAGACTATAGTAAAATAAAAACTAAAACCAAAAAAATAAAATATGAGGAACAACAAAAAATAAAGCAGACCATCTAGGCACAACAAGAGAGGCTATAAATCATTTAACAGTTTAGGCCTTTAATGGCATGCCATTCCTTATTAAGAAACTCCAATATTAGTTTTTTTAAACTCATCTCCATGAGAGATAGGCTTGAGCTAGCCACATGTGTTGCAAGAGGAATAGAGTGAGTATATTTAGAGTGACTTTCCTCTTCAATCCTAAATGATGAGGGCTATGCTAAGTCTAAAAATAAAGTTATTGTATCTTGTATCCTATTTTTTTTTACTCCTCTAGGAGAACTTTGATAATAATGGCTATATTCTAAATTGAATCCTTGCAATAACTAATTAATTTCTTAATATCCTTCAATAGTGTCTAATTTTATTTTAGCTTGGTAACCTCATTTTCTATTGTCTTACTTTGCTCCAACAATCGCATCTCAAGCTAAATTCTCTACACTTATCAAGTCTTTTCCAATTATCAGAATTAGTCATAATGTTTTTCATTGCATCCTAAATATAATACAGATGGACTCATGTAAATAATATTATGAATTTTTTAAAGCTAGGGTTTGATGAAAATGGATGTTCTACTTACATATATGCATCTAGGCCATTTACCACTTTTAAATATCTATTAGGAGGTTACATTATTTAGATATGTCTTCCACTTTTTGTTAGAGTCAAATGCAAATGATACATTTAGGCTAGTCTAGAGGGAAAACAAGGAAAACCTATAGGTGTTCAATAGGGGTTTTCTCCTTAAGAGGTGGGGAGTTTCTAACAGAGGAAGAACTTAGATAACTAACAAGACAATGAGAGGTCTAGGAATAAATGATAAAGCAATTTAGGGACTCTAAATCACCATCGAAAGTAACATACCTTGTTAGTGATGTATGTCAAATTTGAAACCTAATTGTAAACCCTAAAAACCCAAGCACTAGTCTACGTCTACAAATTAGTCTATCAAGAAAGCAATATAACTTTTCTTCATCTAATGAAAAATATAAACAAAGAAGATTTATACCATCTCATTAAAGAAATGCCTGCGTCTAGTATTCTCTTATCCTTCAAGATGTTGTAAATATGGTACTAACTCTTAGTTATTTCACAAGTGCAAAAGATGGATTGAATGGTATGGAGTGTGGTTGATTGATGTTGTTGAGGATATTAATACAATATTATAATGATATGATTGCAAGAAAGGTTGCACAATCATTAGTTCTCAAAAATAAAATTAGGATAAAATGAGGAAAAAAGATGTTCCTTTATAGAAGCCCTCAAAAGAATCAATAGTTGAGATTAAGAGGCTAAAAGATGAATGAATAAGAAAAGAGGGTAGGCGAGAATGAAAACATTCAAGAGGTTGATTTAAAAGAAGTGATAAGATGGAGTGGTAGGTAAGGATTAGGTAGAAAGATTGACTTCGGTAACACATCTTCAAATTCCATGAACCTAGACATGTTAAGAGAAGAGAATATAAAAGTTAAATGAAGAGACAAGTGATATTTTCCACATGTATATGAATTGTTTAAAATATATATGTTTAGTTGATGTGAAAAATTGTGGAGCGTGTTCAAATTGACTATTGGGTGATATTGTTGTGTTGTCATTGATGTATTACACATTGTATAAGATGCTCAGTTTGTGTAATGTAAAACTCTATGGTCTAGAGGTATTAGGTATATCGGGTGATATCTACTAAACATATGTTCTGGGTACACCTATCTATTTGGGTTTATATGGAAGCAAGTTTGTATGGAAGATATTACTTAAGGTGGTGTACAGTACATGAGAATAGTGGAACACATATATGTAATTTGAATGCTTTCGTATTTTATTATTTGATGATCTATCTTTTATATAAGTGTCGAAGATGCTTTGTCAAGATGCAAGAGTGAGTGTGTGAAAAAGAGAAGATCAATAAATAGACTTTTAGAAGAACATAATTTAGTACAGGTTTGTGACAATGCAAGAGGAGTAAAAGGAAAATATAGTGTTGAAAAAATTGTGTAGGGAAACTACATTAGTAGGAGAATATCTCTTTATCTATTAGGGACATCTATATCTTTTCCTTGGGACAATGAGTCTTGGCTGTGAAAGTCTAGTTTTTGTATCTTTTACTTTGGCAGTGGGCCTCTACATGCAACTTCAAAGGAGTGAGCTCCTTTTTATATTAATTATGTAAAGGTAGTTCAGAGTGTGTCCAAAGTAGTGAGTTCCTATTTTAATTATAATCAATATACATATATTAGTAATCTAACTTTCTGGGAAAGTTCTCAGGCTATGGTTTACTCCAATTTCTATTTTCCATGTATAAACATTTTAATGTTCATACATTGCTATTTTTAGTTTTTTTTTATTATGTTGTGTAGCGATTTCCTTTAAGGATTGATCATAAATGCTAAGTTTTGAATGGTTTATGATGATTCAACCCCCCTTTCTCTGGTGAACTACAACTGATTGAATACCTGAATGACTTGAAGATCAGTGATTAGAGATCACCGAGTACTAAAATGATATGTAAGATAATTAAATTAGTCATTTTGTTGTCATTGATGTCAACTAGTTTTGACAGTACTTATTATGATAGTTGCAAATATCTAAACATTTGTAAAAAGGAGAGAAAAGATGACGAATTGAGATATCTACATGGAGAAAGGTGGATATGAATGATGAGGATAAGGAATACTTTGGGTAATTTATTGATGAGTCTATGACTTCATATGGTTGACTTGATTATGTTGCATTAATCTATTACGAAGATGGAAGCAAAATGTTACAAGGCAATGTGGTTGGTTGATGAAGCAATTCAGTATACACTGAGCTAGTATAGTGTATACCGAGTGACAGTATTAACCAAGCTTGTGTTCGTCGATGCATTTATTTGTTAACCGAGTATGGATGAAAGTATTAAATGCTTAAGTTTAGCCAACATAAATTGATGAGCTGGAAATTGTTATGATTTCGAGATTGAGGATAAATTTTGTTATGAGATCCACAGCTGACAAAATTTGGACAAGATCTAAATGATGGAATTGAAACATGTTATTGACACATCTTCTAAGGAAGGTTTAAGAGGAAAAATCAATGAAGGAGATTCAACGACAAAATCTGATGGATGATATCAAAATAGTTTATCTATCTATATAAGAGATATGAGTTTATTTATTGAAACATGCCGAAAAAAAGAAGACTGTAGAGATTTTGCGTGAGTACAGTTTCATGCATGTCTGATCAGACTGGTTGAAGAAGAACTGAACTACAGAACAGTACCGAGCGTTAGAGAGCTATTACTGAGTGAAGGTAAGTTGAGGAAGTAAATTGATATATTGATTAGACATGCATGAATATTATTTGTAAATAATTTAATAAATTTTATTTGTAAATAAATTATTAGATATTAATATTATCTAATTATTAAATTTTAATTAAATAAATAATTAATTTATACACCTAAAACTAAAAAATATAACAAGATATATTTATTAAAAAAATAAAATTCATAATCAACATTGAAATCCAAAATATAATCCACTCAAATTTGGAATATCAAGCCCAAGATGAATATGATTAGGGGAAAGGATCTAGGACCTAAATTCTTTCAAATGGTTGTGATAGTAGTTGTTGATTTAATACCCACACTTGTTCATTTAATATCCATACTTGTTAATTTAATGTCCAACTTTATTAAGAATATTGCACAAATAGTTGTGACTTTAAAATTGTTATTGGTATGATGACTAGCCATAATTGAATGAAATGTACTCTTAATTGTAAAAATCAAACAATCATGTGATGCCACATCAACTGCATAAGTATGAGTGTCCCTTTTGTATCAATGGTCTCACTTTTTTTTTGCGTTGTTTTGGACACCTTGGAAAAAGACATGCTTATGTGACATCATATTTGAGGATGTGGTTTTGAAACCTTAGTTATAAGCCAAGGACTTTCCAAGTAAGATTTTGAGAAACATAAAATTAGGGTGCTCAACTACTCTTCTCCTCAATATTGTTCTTACACTAAGGTCGGAAAAATTTAAAATCCTTCTCCATTAAAAATAATTAAGATGAAAATTATACTTGTAAGTTAGAAGCATTTCTTCAAAGATCCAAATTATATTTTTCCTAAAATAACTTTATCTTGAGTCCCGTTCTATGATTAAATTTCACATTGAGTAAATACTCTGAAAAACCATTTAATCATGCAAACGAGTATAAACTTAGCTCCTAATAGCTATCTCGCGAAGTGAGAAAATATGAAAATTTCAATTAAATATCGGAGTCAATCCCAATCCCTTGGAATTCGCTCCAGTCATTGTTGACGTCAAGATATAGGAATTTTAACGTAGGCCTGAATTAAGGATGAGATGTATGGATTTGTTTGTAACTAAAGATATGAGAATGTGTAACTAAAGATATGATAAAATCAAATGTATATATAAGTATAAATAAATGAAGAAAAATTGAATTTAAATTTAAGAATAAATTAAACATTGCCATTAAAATATATCACTGGTCAATGCAATGTATTAGTTATTCCATTAAAATATGTTTAAAAAAGAATGGAACTTAAAGGAGTACAATATTTACTTTTGGTATATATTTTTAAGTTTTCTAAATGAAAAGAATTTTAACAAGTTTAAGAAGGATGTTTTATTCTAAATAAATTTTTAGTAGTTGGTGATAAACATTTTGTTTGGATATTAGAGCATATTCTCATCTTACGCTTAATTTATTTTGGCTAGGAGTGGTTGCTCAACATTTTTAGGAGATATTTGTGGAGCTAGTGACTCCATGAAATGTATTTTGTTGCTTTTAAGAGACAACAAAAACTTGAATTAATTAATTTAGCAATACTTTCTACATAGAAACAAATAAAATAAAATATTAAAAAAAATGAGGAAAAAATATTTGTCCCCTCCTCTTTGCCCATAGCTTCTTTTTAATTCCTATATAATTTTAAATTTAATTTACTTGTAAAGTGATTTTTTAACTATAAGTAATTATAAAATTATTTGAAGTATAGTTGTAATAATAAATATTTTTAATTTTATAAATAATTATAAATTATAATTAATTTAAATTATAAAATAATTTTACTCATAATTAATTTTAATGTTAATTATTTAGACCAAATAACTATTTTTTCTATTAAATATAAGAGGATCAAAAGACAATAACCGTAAAGTTCAAAGAGGATCAACGAGGAGGCCTAGCCTCCATCCGAAACCAGAGTAACAACAGTACAAAAAAGTCAAAACAAGAGGAGCAACTAAGTAGTGCAGAATATCAAAATGAACATCAACCCAGGCAGTCCAGCCGAGCGGACCCTCTATCCAAACAATATTCTTGTGCTGTTGAATTTGGGTTAACATGAACAACTCATCTTTTCTGGTGTTGCCATTTTTCCTGATCTCCATATTCAGCCTTTTACAAGCCTGATCAAAAACATGCAGGTCATCCAACGTTCTTCTCCATTGATATCCGTGCTTTAGCTCATAATAAAAGAAAGAAGCATGGCCATCTTCAAGGAATCTCTTTAGTTTCTTTTTCTTGATCATCATGGTGGCATGGACCTGCAAGAAAATTTTAAAATGTGTGAGTTTTTGAAAAAACTCAGTAAGAACCCTCGGCTTACCTTGGTACCTCTCCTCATTCCTGCACTTCCAGATCTGCTAGAGGATGTTAGAAGACAGCATATTCCAAAACAAGTTTGAATCCTTATGAAGACCAGTAATATGACCAGTAATAATGTCTAAAATATTCACATTAATAGGATATATGAAACCAAACATATTCCAAATCTCTTTAGCAAAAATACAGTCAAACAGAATGTGTCTACCAGTTTCAAGAAGTCTACACAGGCTGCATATTTCAGAATCAGCATGATTTCTTTTAACAGGAAGCTTATCAAGCATAACAAGCCATTTAAAACATCTAATTTTAGGTTCAATAGGACTTTTCCACATGAAATCAAAATAATTTTTCCAAACATCAGCTTCAAATGAAGAATACCAAATAGTATTAGTATGGTCAATGATATCTTTATTGTGATCAATAATTTTGTAAATATTCTTGGCCTTAAGATTAGCCATGACAACTCCATCCAGCCATTTACATTTAAGATGCCTATGGGAGTCAACATGGCAAACATTAGGAAGGTCTTTAGAAGCCTACACAATCATATTATAAGTTTTCTTTTGAGAATCAGGTATGACATACTTCCTTTTAAGCTCATCCCACGGAGTGAGGCGATCTTGCTCAAAGAGGTCAACAAATTGATTTAAACCTTTCTTGGCCCACAATCTGGCAGAACATCCTTGGGATAGGGCCAGGGGTTTCCCATTAAGGTGCAAGTTCCACCAAATGGATCTTTCACCATGGAGTTGGTTTTTATAGTAACAGTCCTTGTTGGTGATGAATTCCCTGACATGGTCCCAGGCCTTCCAAATAGATTTGAAAACCACAGAGCCTTGGACAATGATGGGGAAATTGCCAACAAGGAGATCACAAAATGGGAGGTTCTTCCAAGATCTAGCTTTTTTAGGGCAACCTCTTTCAATGTTATGTCTAACAAGCACCTTCCAAGGAATGTTACCCTCCAAGGAATGAAAGATCCATTTAGCAGAGAGGGCAATACCTTGGATTTTGAGATCCTTAAGCCCCAACCCCCCAAGGATCTTGTCAGTATGGCACCAATCCCACTTAACAACATGCAACTTTTCGTTACCCTTACCATCAGACCAAAGAAAATGTCTGATAGCCTTTTGAATTTCATAAATCTGATAGTTATTGAACAACTAGGCAGAGGAGTAATATATACAGTAAGAAGATAGGATTTTCTGACAAACCTGAATTCTACCAGCCAAAGAGAGAGCTCTATTATGCCATTTATTAAGCTTACTATGAATTTTCTCCTTTATCCAGGACCACATGTCCTTAAGAGCAGGTTCCACAGAGAAGGGGATGCCAAGGTACTTAACAATCTTATTGGGGCCTCCCCATTGGAAACTGTAGTGGGAAAACTAGTTAGGGGGATGCTCTTCCCAGCCAAGATAGATGGATTTAGATTGGGAAATGCGAGCACCCGATATAGAACAGAATAATTCAAGCTTTCCTTGAAGGGTCTTAAAATTTCTATCAGAAAGATGAAAGAACAGGGCGGTATCATCAGCAAATTGACAATTGATAAGCTCATCATCATTAGGGAGATACAAACCTCTGACCTCAGGTGATAGAGAGTTATCTCTAAGGATATAGAACAAAGCTTCTGAGGCAATGACAAACAGGACAGGGGCTAATGGGCAACCCTGCCTAATGGAACGACCAAGAAGGAAGGGTGTCAACAAGGCCCCATTAACCTCGACTTGAGCAGAGGCATCATTAAGAAGAACTTGAACAGTATTACAAAAATAAGGAGGGAAACCAAAGGCCTCTAGCATCATCATAATGAACTTCCCTTCAATCCTATCATAAGCTTTTTCAAAATCAAGAAGTAACATAGCCGAGTTTTGGTGAGGGCATTTAGCCCACTCCATGGCTTCCCAGCTGGTAATAAGGTTTTCAAGGATGTATCTGCCCTTGATAAAGCCAGTCTGGGTGACACAAACAAATTTAGGAAGAATATTAACCAATCTGAGAGCCAAGATTTTAGCAAGAATCTTATAAGAGACATTGAGAAGGGTAATTGGCCTCCAATTTTTAATAAGGGCCTTGTCACCATCCTTAGGGAGAAGTTTAATGATGCCTTTATTAATTTCAAGGCCTAAAGTACCTTTAGAAATGGCTTCGGCATAAAGATCATGAAGATCCTTACATATCCAACTAATGTTAGCCTTATAAAACTCAATAGGAAACCCATCAGGGCCAGGGGCCTTATCATTACTAAGGGCTTTAACAGTGGTCTCAATCTCCTCAAGAGATATAATTTTAGATAAACAGGAGATATCACTAACATCCAACTTAAAAGGAATCAAAGGTTTACATCTATTCCTATTGACCTCTACCTCCTTGGAGTCTTCAGAAGTGAACATGGTCTTATAATAATCGGCAAAAGCTTTGGTGATAACCTCAGGATCAGAAATATCTTGATTATCAATTGAAAGCTTGTCAATGGACTCTTTGCAATGTTTATGCTTAAGGAGACTAAAGAAAAATTTTGATCCCCGGTCTCCGAATTGGAGCCAATGGGCTCTAGATCTTATCTTAGCACCCTGAATTTTAACCTATTGATGTTTCCTAAGGGCGTCCTTAGCCACCATGACTTGAGATAGGAGATCAAGGTTAGAGGAGTTATCTTGAATATTGCTTTCAGCATTCTGAAGTTCACTAGTCAGCTATTTTTCAGTATATCTATAGTCCTTGGCCCTATTTTGGCCAATAGTCTGGAGGAAGCTCTTCCAGGCAGGGAGATTATAATTCCATCTATCCATATTGGAAAGGTGATGAAGGTTAACTTTATTGATACCTCTAATGATTTGAATAGCAGCAAGGACGTCCTCATCCAGGAGGAGGCTGGAATTCAAAATAAACTTATGACAACTGACCTTAGGATGCAGAGGGACATTGATAAAGTTGACATGGGTGAAGATAGGATGATGGTCTGAGAGAGTAGTAGCAGTGACCTGAACAATATTACCAAGACAATCAGGGGGAAAGGAAAAGGAGTGTTTATTAGCATAAAAATGGTCAAGTCTGGAATATATCCTGGACTAGCCCTGTTGAAAGTTGCACCAAGTGTGCCAAATACCAGGGTTAAAGTTTTTACTACCCGCAATAGGGTCAAACAAGTTTTTAGCATTTAAGAATCTATTCCAATGGAATTTTTCATTGTCTTTCCAGTGAAAGGGGTTGCCCCCAGTTTTATCATCTTGAGACTCAATCATGTTAAAGTCTCCATCGAACAACCAAGGAATATCAGGAAGAGTGTTCAACCAATCCCACAAAGCACTTCTTTCTTTAGTGTCATTAGAGGCATATATGGAATAAATGCCAAAAAAATTATTATCCTGTTGAAAGATACACCAAATAGCTCTCTGACAAGGGGAACAACCATTCTCAGAAATGTATTTTTCCCATTTAGGATTAATAAGAAGGGCAATTCCTCCTCTTCCTCTATCATGATTAGTATAAAACTTAATGGCATCTTTCCATATAAAATTAAGATTGGATTCAAGCATGAATCCAGTAGCTTTAATTTCTTGCATCATAAAAAAATCAACAGAGTGAAACGAGTTAATCAGACGTTTAATGACAAACTTTCTATCAGGAGACTCGAGCCCCCTAACGTTCCAGGATAAACAATTCATTTGGAAACATTGCTAGGGGTAGAACACGCAACATCATCAGCCGATAGTGAAGTCTTATACGAGGACTCTCCTGGTTCCTTCCCAGTAGATTTGTTCTTGGAACCGGGAGGCCTACCTCTTCGTTTAGCCGCTAGGGCATCAGTTTTAGGATCTTCATCAATTTCGGCTTGGAAGTCAATTTCCATCAATGGCATACCAGAGGAGCTATCAAGAAATGGTATAGCTGGAATAACTTCGAGGGTACAATCATCCTTGATTTCTTTGAAAACTTTCTGAGGGAGCTTTCGAGAGGAATCCCTGGAAAGGGAATGAACATCAGCGACCGCATTCTGCAGATTAATCGGCACCATGGCAGGGCTAATAATTTGAGGGTCTTGAAGACAAGTTAAATTTATAGGATCCGTGATAGGGCTAAGAATCTGAGGTCTTTGAGAACCAACAGTGTTTTTTGGACCAGGGAAAAGATCTTTATTAATCATAAAGAATACACAAAAATATTAGAATTTTGGTTTAAATTTTTTTTTACAAAAAATATTAAAAAAATAAAAAAAATAAATTAAAATTAAAAGAAAAAACAATTTAAAACATTAGATACAATTGTCAGTCACATTTTTGTATCACTTCTTAATGTCATTTGTCATTTGTCATTGCAAGAATATAGTTGATTGTGAATTTGAAGGTGAGTCTTCACATTTATCTATCTAACTTATTTTGGCTAGGAATGGTTGTTCAACATTTTTAGGAGATATTTGTAGAGCTGGTTCCATGAAATTTATTTTGCCAGACAACTTGAAACTTGAATTAATTAATTTAGCAATACTTTCTACATAAAAACAATAAATAAAATCTTTTAAAAATGATAAAATCTTATAAATAATTATAAAATTATTTTAATTATAATTGTAATAATAAATATTTTTAATTTTATAAATAATTATAAAATATAAATTATAATTAATTTAAATTATAAAATAGTTTTACTTATAATTAATTTTAATGTTAATTATTTAGATCAAATAACTATTTCTCATAAAGAATATAAAAAACATTAAAGCTTTGGTTAAAAAAATTGTAAAAAAAATATTTAAAAAATTAAAGAAAATCAATTAAAATTAATTTTTTTTTTTAAACATTAGATACAATTGTCAGTCACAATTTTGTCATTGCGAGAATATAGCTGATTCTTATTTTGAAGGCGAGTCTTCACATTTATCTATCCAACATATTGTTGTCATTTCGCTGCAAGACCGGGTTGAGACATCTTTATGATGAAGGGAAAAGTCAAAGACATCCCTAGTTCTAGTGGGAAAGATGGAGAAATTCATATTGAAGGAAATGTCAAAACTCAAACTAAAAACACTGCTTTGGCTGTATCATGGCTTGGCCAAGTAAAGAGAAGATTCGGTCCTTCATATAAAAGGTGGCAAGTATCTGAAAATGTTTGCATTCATAAGGTGCCTAAACCCATGAGAATCTATAAACCTGAAGACTTTGATCCTTTTCTTGTATCATTGGGCCCTTTCCACCACAAAATGAATCATGAACTATCTAAAATGGATGAGCGCAAGATAGAAGCAGTTTACAGAACATTGGAAAGGCTCAAGAGGACTAACAAAGATTTGACTGATTTGACTGGAAATATTAAAGATTTAGAGAATAAAATTAGAGAATGTTATGAAGAACCAATTGATTGGGATGGAGAAACGTTATCATGGGTGTTTGCAATGGATGGTTGCTTTATCCTTGAATTTTTAAGAACGGCTGCTTCTAGCCAGAGTGGAAAGAGTTATTCTAACCAGAGTGAAAACAATTGTGTAACGACAGTGAAAAGGATGGGTTTAGCCTTGTATTTCAAAACAATGAAAGAACAAATTCAATGTTTCATAGTATAATCAATGACATTATGAAGATGGAAAACCAAATCCCTCTCGTTGTGCTCAAATCTGTTTTGCGGTTGGAGTTTACAGGTGAACCTGTAGTGATAGCAGAGTTATGTTGGATGCTGCTGCAAGGCTCCTATCTGCTTGAAGGATTCCCATTCCTTTGCTCGTCTGCAGATAAGGAAGTTCTGCAGGACCGAGTCCACAAACTGAAGAATCATGTGAATAAAGAACCAGCTCACCATTACTTATCAGGTGATATCTACTAAAAGAAGTGATAAGATGGAGTGGTAGGTAAGGATTGGGTAGAAAGATTGACTTCGGTAACACATCTTCAAATTCCATGAACCTAGACATGTTAAGAGAAGAGAATATAAAAGTTAAATGAAGAGATAAGTGATATTTTCCACATGTATATGAATTGTTTAAAATATATATGTTTAGTTGATGTGAAAAATTGTGGAGCGTGTTCAAATTGACTATTGAGTGATATTGTTGTGTTGTCATTGATGTATTACACATTGTATAAGATGCTCAGTTTGTGTAATGTAAAACTCTATGGTCTAGAGGTATTAGATATATCAGGTGATATCTACTAAACATATGTTCTGGGTACACCTATCTATTTGAGTTTATATGGAAGCAAGTTTGTATGGAAGATATTACTTAAGGTGGTGTATAGTACATGAGAATAGTGGAACACATATATGTAATTTGAATGCTTCCTTATTTTATTATTTGATGATCTATCTTTTATATAAGTGTCGAAGATGCTTTGTCAAGATGCAAGAGTGAGTGTGTGAGAAAGTGAAGATCGATAAATAGACTTTTAGAAGAACATAATTTAGTACAGGTTTGTGACAGTGGAAGATGAGTAAAAGGAAAATATAGTGTTGACAAAATTGTGTAGGGAAACTACATTAGTAGGAGAATATCTCTTTATCTATTAGGGACATCTATATCTTTTCCTTGGGACAACGAGTCTTGGCTGTGAAAGTCTATTTTTTGTATCTTTTACTTTGGCAGTGAGCCTCTACATGCAACTTCAAAGGAGTGAGCTCCTTTTTATATTAATTATGTAAAGGTAGTTCAAAATGTGTCCAAAGTAGTGAGCTCCTATTTTAATTGTGAACAATATACATATATTAGTAATCTAACTTTGTGGGAAAGTTCTCGAGCTATGGTTTACTCCAATTTCTATTTTCCATGTATAAACATTTTAGTGTTCATGCGTTGCTATTTTTAGTTTTTTTTATTATGTTGTGTAGCGATTTCCTTTAAGGATTGATCATATATGCTAAGTTTTGAATAGTTTGTGACGATTCAATCCCCCTTTCTCTGATGAACTATAACTAATTGAATACCTGAATGACTTGAAGATCAGTGATTAGAGATCATCGAGTACTGAAATGATATTTAAGATAATTAAATCAATCATTTTGTTGTCATTGACGTCAACTAGTTTTGACAGTACTTATTATGATAGTTGCAAACATCTAAACATTTGTAAAAAGGAGAGAAAAGATGAAGAACTAAGATATCTACATGGAGAAAGATCGATATGATAGATGAGGATAAGGAATACTTTGGGTAACTTATTGATGAGTCTATGACTTCATGTGGTTGACTTGATTATGTTGCATTAATCTATTATGAAGATGGAAGCAAAATGTTACAAGGCAATGTGGTCGGTTGATGAAGCACTTCAGTATACATTGAGCTAGTGTAGTGTATACCAAGTGACAGTATTAACTGAGCTTGTGTTTGTCAATGCATTTGTTTGTTAACCGAGTATGGATGAAAGTATTAAATGCTTAAGTTTAGCCAACATAAATTGATGAGCTAGAAATTGCTATGATTTCGAGAGTGAGGATAAATTTTGTTATGAGATCCACAACTGACAAAATTTTGAGAATATCTAAAGGATGGAATTGAAACATGTTATTAACACATTTTCCAAGGAAGGTTTGAGAGGCAAAACCAATGAAGGGGATTAAGCAACAAAATCTGATGGATGATATCAAAATAATTTATCTGTCTTTATAAGAGATATGAGTTTCTTTATTGAAACATACCAAAAAAAAAGAAGACTGCAAAGATTTCACGTGAATATAGTTTCATGCATGCCTGATCAGATTGGTTGAAGAAGAACCAAACTGTAGAACAGTACCGAGTGTTAGAGAGCTATTATCGAGTGAAAGTAAGTTGAGGAAGTAAATTGATATATCAATCAGAGGATTTGTATGGGCTTAGAATAGATCTGAACATCTACAATTTGAGTTGTATTGTAATCAGATCAACTACTATTTTAGTTTAACCATTGATACAGAAAAATATCTTAACCGAGTGGACTTAACCATCTTATGTTATGCCCCCATGTTATTCAATGAATATACATTGTTATCCTATCAACTCCATAGTGAATATTGGTTGAATGATAACTATTAGTCTTAAATCGTCTAACAAGGTCACACCTAACAGTGTGTTTGTAAACTTTAACATGGTTGGCTCTTCACCGAGCTCAATTCAGAAGAGTGAAAATTATTTTGGGTTACCAGTCCCAAGTGGTTTTTCGCTTAACAGGGTTTCCACGTTAAATCTTTGTGTTATGTGTTTCTATGATGATTGATTTATTGTCATACTTTACATATTGCATATTTGATTTGGTCTATAATCACTGTGATTTAATTGACTGGTAATCGGTATAGGCACAAATAATTTAGTAGTTTATGTTACCAAGCGACATAATTTGTTGAAATTGTTTAAAGTATTACATATTTGTAATTGGGACTGTATGATAACTGATCTAACTGATTCACCCCCCCTCTAAGTTATTCTAACAATTGCTATCAGAAGAATAAGTTCTTTAGCAGAAAGATCACAATATGTATAAGAGGGAGGTGCTGAAGCTGAATAAGGACAAATTTACTATATGGCAAAGTTGAATGAAGCTTCACATATCTAAAATCAGAGATTCTTCCTTACATCTACTTGAAAATGGCTACTTACAACCACTGACTAGACCTTTGACCCTTGATCAACTAAAAGATCAACATGAACACAACATGACTATGATAGAGATTGTTGCTTCTCTATCTGATGCTGAATTTGAGGATGTCAAAGATTGCATTGCTTCAAAGGAAATGTGGGAAAAACTTGCTCAAGTCTATGGTGGTGATGTTAATGTCAAGAGAGCTTGAGCTGAAATCCTAAGAGGTAGGTTTGACAATATGAAAATGAAAGAAGGAGAAAACATAGTACAGTTTACAAATCGAATAAAGGAGGTAGTCAATGCTATCAGAGGATCTAGTGGTGTCATTGATGAAGATACAGTGGTAAGTAAAATTCTAAGGACCTTGTTGCCCGTTTATGCAATCAGGATATTTTCTATACATGAAATAAGGTCTGTACCTAGCAACACTCTTACTCATGATAGTCTGATTGGTAAGCTAACAAATTTTGAGTTGAACAATTTTGATAATAGTATTGTACCATCTATTGAGTCTTCTTTCATGTCTTCTCTAAAGATCAGTAAGTCTAGCAGTAGACATAATAGGGATGATAGTGATAGTAATACTGATGATGATCTTGATGAACTTGAAGCTCTTATAGCTTGGAGATTACCTAAAGGTAAAGGTAGATATAAGGGTAAATTGCCTTTAGCATGTTTCAACTGCAAAGAAGTTGCCCATATTACTGCTAGATGTCTGAACAGGAAAGAAGAAGATAGAAACAAAGATCAATCTAGTGAAGGAAGATATGGAAGGAGAAACAACAGAAGTTACCGACACTACAATAGAGACAACTGAGATCACAATGATAAGGGAAAAAATGTATGTTACTTTTCTAAAGAGAATGATATTGATACTGACACAGATGATGATGTTGAAGTAGTATTTATTATGGTGAAGGATGATTTTGAGGAAGAAGAAAGGTATGTAGAAACATCACTCATTTATAGAGTTAATAAAAATGATACATGGATCATTAATAGTGGTTGTACACATCACATGACTGGTGATGAAGAAAAGTTTGATCATTTTGAGCATTATAATGGAGGATTAGTAAAAATGGGTAATGATACACCATTTATGGTTGAAGGAAAGGATCTTTATTAGTAAATGATAAAATCAAATGTGATAATGCTTATTGGGTAAAAGGACTGAATTACAATTTGGTAAGTGTGGCACAACTTAACAATTCAGGTCACCAAGTAGATTTTGAAAGAAAGAAGGTAAAGATATTTGATGATAGTGGAAAGCTTGTTGGAATAGGAGCACAATTTAAAGGTAACTTATTTTATCTTGACAATGCTGAGACTTCCTATTTATTGATGAAAAATGAGGATGCATGGTTATGGCATAAAAGGTTATGTCATGTAAATTTTGATAACATGATTAAGGTCAGTAGAAAGAAGAAGGTTAGAGGTTCACCTAGCCTAACAAAAGCTTGATCATGTTATGTTTTATGAATATCAAAAGGGGAAAATGACAAAATCTAGTTTTAAGAGTAAAGACTATTCAACAAAGAGAATGTTGGAGTTAGTTCACACCGACCTATGTGGTCCCATGAGAACTCAGAGCTACTATGGAGATAAATATTTTATTTTGTTTATTGATGATTACACTAGATTGATGACTGTCATGTTTTTAAAGGAGAAATCTGAGGCATTTAAAATGTTTAAATGGTACAAAGAAAAAGTATAAAAAGAAACTGGGAAAGAACTAAAATTCTTGAGGTCTGATAGAGGTAGTGAGTTTATTTATGATGAATTCACTAACTATTATAATGAGCATGGAATAAAAAGACAGATTTCTGCAGTGAGAACACTGCAATAGAATGTGATTGCTGAAAGGAGAAACAGATCAATTGTTGATTGTGCAAGGACAGTGATGATAGAAAAGAATGTTGCACAAGTATACTAAAGAGAGGAAGTTAGCATAGTTGTATATGTTCTGAACTGAGTACAATTGAAGAAAGACACAAAGAAAATACCCTATGAGTTATGGTTTGGTCACAAACTGAGTGTAAGTTACTTTAGAATTTTTGGTAGAAAATATTTTATTTTGAAAGATGATAGGAACATGAAATTTGACTCTATAGGGGATGAGGGAATATTTCTTGGATATTATACTAAAAACAAAGCTTACAAGTGTCTAAATAAGGTTTCTAATAAGATGATTGAAAGTGCTAATGTCAGAGTTGATGAATTTGATGATAAAAATGATGAAAAAAGTGCTAAGGGGCCAGAAGACTATGGTAGATTCACTTATATTGAGCATCCAAAGTGCCTATTGAAGCCACGGGCTGAGTCGATCGAGCATCAAGAAAATAACATTGAGGAACATCAAAGGGAAATCAAGGATCAAGTAGAAGCTACTGAGAAAGGAAATGAACCTAAATAGAATGAAGAACAAAGAAGAGATCAAGTGATGGAAAGATTTGTTAGAAGACATCATCCTGAGAACCAAATCATTGGAGACAAGAAAGTTGACATGCTGACAAGAAGTTAAGACAAAGCACATGCTTAGTTTGTGAGTTTGAAATGAAGAATGTTAAGGTTTCACTTGAGAATGATGAATGGATAAATGCTATGAATGAAGAGATAGAACAAATTGAGAAAAACAAGACATGGAATCTAGTACCTAGATCGAAAGATAAAAATGTTAGCAATACTAAATGGATTTTTAGAAATAAGCTGAATGAGAATGGGGAGGTTACAAGGAACAAAGCTAGACTTGTTTGCAAGGGATATGCACATGAAGAAGGTATTGATTATGGTGAAAATTTTGCACCTATTGCTAGAATAGGAGTTTGCATGTTACTTGCATATGTTGCACATAAAAGTTTAAAGTCTATCAAATGGATGTTAAGTCTTCTTTTCTTAATGAGATACTAGAAAAGGAGGCCTACATAGAACAACCGGAAGGGTTTGTTGATCTGAATCAGAAAGACATGGTATATAGACTACACAAAGATTTATATGGTTTAAAGCAAGCAACAAGATCCCGATATGAAAGGTTTCATACTTATCTTTTAAGTATGGGTTTTGTGAGAACTAGTGAAAATAACAATATGTACATGAAAGGAGGATTTGATGATGGTATTTTTATTGTTGAAATATTTTTGGATGATATAATTTTAGATGACAAGATCATATTTATAAATCATTTGCTGATGAGATGAGAAAAAAATTGAAATGTCTATGTTTGGAGAGATTAAGTTCTTTCTAGGCTTGTAGGTTATTCAACAGAATGATGGAATTTTCATCACACAATCAAAGTATATAAAGAAAGTATTGAGAACATTTGGCATGGAAGATGCTAAACCAGTTGGAACACCAATGGCAATAGGCTAAAAATTAACAAAAGATGATGAATCTACAGAGGTAAACAAGACATTGGACCGATCTATGACTGATAAACTGATGTATGTAGAACACAGTAGGCCAGATATTGCACATGCAGTGGGGATTGTTGCTAGACTTTTTGCCAATCCAAAGGATTCACATATGGTTGCAGTAAAAAGAATCTTAAGATGCCTGAAGAAAACAAAGGAATATGGTTTATGGTATCCTAAGGAAGGAAAATTTGAACTAAGAGTCTACATCGACGTAGATTGGGGTAGAAATATAGATGATAGAAAGAGCACAATCAAAGGATCTTTTTTCTTTGGTGAAAGACTTGCTACTTGGACAAGTAAGAAACAACCTTGTATTTCTCAATCTACGACCGAAGAAAAATATGTTGTTGCCGCTAAAAACTATTCAAACATTTCTTATATCAAACAAGTGTTGGAAGGGATGAATGAGGTAATCACTGAGCCAATGATTATATATTGTGACAATAGTAGTGAAATAAATATTTCTAAGAATCTTGTAATGCATTCAAAGACAAAGCATATTTCTATTAAGTATCACTACTTAAGAGAACAAGTACAGGAGAAGCAAGTCAAACTAAAATATGTTACATCAAAGAAGCAACTTGTTGATATTTTTACCAAGCCTCTACTAAAGGACACTTTTGAATACTTGAGGACTAGACTTGGGGTCCATCCCCTATCTAGTGGTCAATAATGTGATTTGGAGGTTGCATCAGCCTTTTCTTATCAGAAGATCATTCATGTTGATGCAACATAGCTCACACTTTGGATTTTTTCTAAGGTTGTGAAAGATTTGAGGGACTAGAATAGAGATTTGCATATTAGTATACCGAGATACATTATCTGCACCGAACAATAGAGAGTTACTTAGCTATTTTAGAGATGTATGTTTTATGTTTTTCTTTGGCATTTTTGTCAAAGAAAGAGATAAAAAATATGATAAATAGAGAGATCAATGGCATATCTATCTAAGGGAGAGATAATATAAGAAAGTCAGGGAGAGTTTTGAAGATTTGTTGCTGAAGAACATAAGGAATCTTAGAGCAGAAAAGATCAAATCCATAGAGGAAAGTCTACACTTGTAATACTGTTATGTAATGTAGTGATTAAACATATTAAATATCAAGCTAGGGAGAGCTTACCAAGCTACAATATTTACTTACATAGTTATAGAATACATGTTTGGTATGTGCATAGCATATTTCATATTGTTTGAGTTTCCATCAATGCCAAAGGGAGAGATTGATGAACTACAACTGATTGAATACTTGAATGGCTTGAAGATCTGTGATTAGAGATCACCGAGTACTAATATAATATGTAAAATAATTAAATCAGCCATTTTGTTGTCATTGATGTCAACTAGTTTTGACGGTACATATTATGATAGGAGAAAACATCTAAACATCTGTAAAGAGGAGAGAAAAAATGAAGAACTGAGATATCTACATGGAGAAAGATGGATATGACAGATGAGGATAAGGTATACTTTGGGTAACTTATTGATGATTCTATGACTTCATATGGTTGACTTGATTATGTTGCATTAATCGATTATGAATATGGAAGAAAAATGTTACAAGGTAATGTGGTCAGTTGATGAAGCACTTCAGTATACACTGGCCTAGTGTAGTGTATATTGAGTGACGGTATTAACCAAGCTTGTGTTCGCCGACGCATTTCTTTGTCAATTGAGTATGGATAAAAGTATTAAATGCTTAATTTTAGCCGACAGAAATTGATGAGCTAGAAATTGTTATGATTTTGAGATTGAGGATAAAGTTTGTTATGAGATCCATGGCTAAAATTTTTTGGAGAAGATTTAAAGGATGGAATTGAAACATGTTATTAACACATCTACCGAGGAAGGTTTAAGAGGAAAAATCAATGAAGGGGATTAAGCTATAAAATCATATGGATTATATGAAAATGGTTTATCTGTCTATATAAGAGATATGAGTTTATTTATTGAAACATGCCAGAAAAAAGAAGACTATAGAGATTTCACATGAATATAGTTTCATGCATGCTTGATCAGACTAGTTGAAGAAGAATCAAACTGTAGAATAGTACCGAGCGTCAGAGAGCTATTACCGAGTGAATGTAAGTTGAAGAATTAAATTGATATATTGATTAGACGATTTTTATGGGCTTAGAATAGATCTGAACATCTATAATTTGAGTTTTATTGTAATCAAATAAACTAATGTTTTAGTTTAACAATTGATACAGAAAAATCTCTTAACCGAGTAGACTTAAACGTCTTATGTTATGCCCCCATGTCATTCAATGAATGTACATTGTTATCTGATCAACCCCATAGTAAATGTTGGTTGAATGATAACTGTTAGTCTTAAATCCTCTAACAATGTCACACCTAACAGTGTATTTATAACCTTTAACAAGGTTGGCTCTTCACGGAGCTCACTTCAGAAGAGTGAAAAATATTTTGGGCTACCAGTCCCTCGTGGTTTTTCCATTAACATGGTTTCCCTGTTAAATCTTTGTGTTATGTGTTTTTGTGACGATTTATTTATTGTCATACTTTACATATTGCATATTTGATTTGGTCGGTAATCACAATGAGTTAATTGATTGGTAATCGGTAAAGGCACAAAAAATTTAGTAGTTTATATTACTGAGTTGCAAAATTTGTTGAAATTATTTAAAGTATTATATCTTTGTAATATTAGGAATGGGAACACTGAGAGGGGGGGGTGCATTAGTGTTCACTAAACCTTATCTTTTCTCTTTAATATTTATGCTTAACTTAAATGCTTAAGTATTGAATTAAACATTCACATAAAACATAAAACATAAGAATAACACATGACACCAATATGGTTATGCGAAAACCCAAATAGGTAAAAAACCTTGATGGGAATTGGCACCCACTAATATTCCGCACTAGTGTTTTGTGATCCTTGCTAGAAGATCCTTTACCCTGTTAGGAGTAGCTTTACAATGCTTTCAGTACAGTAGACCGAGTTAAGGGTCAAACCCTATTAGGTGCCTTGTATAATGATCCCTGTTAGGGGAGTGGACTCATTGTCATAGAGCTCACTACTCAAATGATGAAGGCTACAACCTTCTGCTATCAGATACACACTATCTTTGTTGGTTGAACTATCACTGTGACACTTCTTGTCAAATCAGTTCCTTGGTGGACTCATGCTTTGACCTCTAGAAAACCTCTAATACATAATATGTTGACTTTACATACCTCTGCTCTTCTTGTCACAACTCTATTACAACATCCATGCCAATTACAATGGGCACATCTTATATTTATATGCTCATACAAACAAAACAATTAGGTTGGCCCTATAACTAATTACAAACAATGCTTCCAAGTGAATTGGCTTAAGCGTGCTTACAATTATACATGTACATATGTCAACAACCTAAATACAATGGGCACATAGCCTCCACAACATTACATTATAATCGCAAACCACAATAGTCACTGTTGGCACACACTAGCTGTGCAACTTCAACTAACTATAACTTTCACATCATTGCAGATCTACTTATGCGCTCTTAGACTAATAATAAGTATAGTCTAAAAATCTTAGCTTCTAGGGCACATACCTTAATTCATCTGTACACATGTGCGTTGATGCTCCGAGTCCCTAGTACTCTGTTAACTATCCAATCTTCAACACTTAGCTGAATTTTGATCTTTACACTTAGTGTGCTGACTCCAAACTACTATATGACTTTGTTTCCATAATGAAAACACTATATTTAGTCATGTGCTTCAGTATAGACAACTTTCCAAAAATCTCCCCCTTTTTCATTGATGGAAACAAGGGAATATGGCCAAGTTTCTAACTGCCCCTTTACACAAAAAACTTTGTCTTCATACATTTTTATACATAAACTTATATCTCCCTATACAACTTATATACTCCATATTATATCTCCCATATTATATACAACTCCCCCTTTGACATTAATGATAAAGGTGCATCAAAAAACTGTAACTATACATACTCATTGAGGGAAACATCTGGATATGCAATCTTGAGTTTTTTAATCTCCTTCTTCAAAAGAGTTATTAAGGAGTTTACTATCTGTAGATGGGTGCATAGTACATACTATAGCTTATCCATCTTCTCCAAGTCTATGCTCAGACCTTGATCATAGGTTACCATGGTTGGATCAATCTCCTTTATGTTCTGACTGAGAATATCTAAGGAAGGTGCAAGAGCATTCCTCAATTGAGTTTGTTTGGACCTTATCTTCTCCATTTCTTTCTCTACCTTCTCAATTATGTCTAACTAACCTTGATAGACATTTATACACATGTTTACATTAGTAGATGTGTCTAGCACTGAATTCTTCACCTTCTCAATCATTGCCTTTGCATCTTTAATCTTATTAAGATGGGCATTAGTTAGCTTATCCTAATTCATTGATTCTGCAATGACCTTCCTTCCTTGATCTATAAATTCCTTCAAGGATGCATGACCATACTTAAGAGAGTTTAAGTCTAGTGAAAAATTACTCATTAGCTTCTTTAAGTACTTCTCCTCAGCCACTATGGTCGCAGATTATTCTAGGCTTAAAAAATTCACCCTGAATAGTGAGATGACTGTGCTCACATCATCAACCGAATGTACCTTTACTACTTTCTTGTCCTCTAGCAGAAAACTATTCAAAATATTTACTGATTCTACCAAGAGATGATTCCTCATTACATGATTCTCCTTAGCCTTCTCCATAGCTAGGACGTTGAACTTAATCAGGTCCTCTTCCTCCCAAGAATCCAAACTACTTGTGTCTAGTGTCAAACTTGACAACAATGCAGAGGAGGGAGTGATGGGAGTTTTGTCCATCACTTCTTGCTTTACCTTGACTAATACAATAAAAGTATCTCAATCTTTCTTTTCTACCTTTTCTTCCTCTTTCTTATCAGATATATCTTCTATGATTACTTCTTCTTGTTGAGTGATAGGTGTACTGCTACATAAGATCTTTGCTTCTTGTGTACTCATAAAAGCTTCCTCAAACTTGTCCAATTTTGTGTTAGTGGCCGCCATGGCTATCTCCACATTATTGATGATGAATGTGTTTTCCTTGAGTGATCTTGACATGGGCACAGACTTATCAGCCTCTAATTGTGCTTCTACTATGGGCGCTGAGTCCTGAGGACCTATCACTAGTACACTTAAGGTCTCTACTGCTTTATCTTTCTTATTTGATGTATGTGTGATGGGTGCAATAGATGGTTTAATCTATTGTTCTAATAAAACCTTCACAAAAGCCTTATCAGTTTCCTTCGTTATCAACTCATAGTCTTTGTTCATGATATGAAGAGTTCTCATTTTTGTCCTTAGGTGCAGCTTCACCAAATTCAATATTAGTGCCTCTTCTTCTTTGGAACATACCAACAGAGTATCTTGTAGTACTTTTTCTCTAATCCTTAGATCCTCTTCATTTTCTTGTTTCTTCAAGGTCTCCATTATCTCCCATACCTTGTCTGAAATTGTTGTTTTTATTTCAAGAATTGTTTTCTTGAATTTGATCATATGTTTGACAATCATATCATGTATTTTTTATTTTTCAATCATGTTGTATGTGTCATAATACTTCCCTACTTGATCAATCCTACCCTCATTAATAACTCTTGTGCTCAAAACTTTAAGGCTAGGCCCGAATCCTTCCTTAGGAGGTGCTTGAATGTTTCTCCTGCTCCTTGTAGCATGCGAGGATGGATGATTGATGCTAGTTTCTTTCTTTCTTTTAGCTAAAGTATTATACTCTAGTGGACGAATAGGATCACTGATTTCTATGGGTGCAGAAGGAGTATTGTCTTCTTTACCCTTTTTACTATCATCTTTTTCAACATTTATTTTCTTCATCTTTGGATCTTCTTGTTCTTCTTGTACGCTCTTCAATTCTAGATAAATCTTCTCTTCCCTTGCCTTGTCAAGGTCTTCTTGTGATACTCCATGTATTATTAAGATTTTAGATGTCATCTTAACAACTTTTCTCTTAGTTGCAGCACTATTCAATTTAGCATCAACTTCTCTAGTCTTTTCTTCATAGCTTCCCTACCTAGGTTCATTATCATCTTTAGGGGCTGATAGAAATACTTGTGCATAAGCTTCAAGAACTTGTTCCTCAACCTCATACCCAAGTGGATGAATCCACTTAGTTCTAGGCTCAATGACTTCCATACATGTAGTATCAATTTCTACCATGAAGCATATTATATCCTTATACTTCTCCATAATACTCTCAGGAATCTTGTACCTCATCTAAATCCTTTCTCTGAAGGTCTTCAATTCCAAGGTTATATAGTCTCTTAATGTGCTTTTAGTGCATGCCTTGTTTGATATCTATGGCATGGTTGGACTGGACTTGTCTAGATACAAGTCTGATACTTTACCAACTATATGAAGGTACATATAGATGATTAGGGATCCAAACCTGAATATCTTTGTCTTATCATGCTTGATAGCCCTGATGTTGTCTATCAACTATGCGTGCAAGATCTCACACAAGTTGAACTCTCCATCTTCTTGCACAAGTCTAATAGCTACCAGAATAGTGCCCACAGACACACTATTCACCCTGTTGGTGTGATGAAATTTATAACCTAGTATCATTGACATTAATTTGATGTATGGTTTCTCTATAGGCTCAATAGTCATGCCGCACCTATCACTTATGGATTTTCATGTTTTCTCCACCATTTTCCTGACATCCTTGCCAACTAGAAGGGCAAAACCTATCCTAGAAAGGCCTATTATCTCATTAATTAGGTCTCCTATGATTCTTACTCGTAAATATCCAATCCAAAACAAATCATCATGGATTCTTCTCAACAATATTTTTATCCATTCTTCCTCATAGAACTCATATGTCGTGGCATATTCAATAATGGGGTGATTGTTCCATTTGGTGTATTCATCCATGAACATTTTTTGGTTTCAACATTGTGTCCATGTGTGCCCTTAACCTATCTAGTCCAATAGGTTCCTTCTTACAGTATATGTAAGCTCTTATGTCTTCTACATGCATAACGCCCATCGACATGTGGGAGAATGCTCCCTCTAAATCATCTAGGGTTGATTTAAATAGGTACCTCTTGAAAACATATCTCTTCTTCTCAGGGACATCATAAACAATAGGAGTGGCCATGACTTACTTGATAGACACTTTCCAATTGATCTCTGAGATGTTCTGAAGGTTTTTGAATCAGCACAATGAGCTAGGGTTTCCTATAACTGATTAAATGCACTGCAAATATTGATAATTCAAACTCCAAATCTTCTCAACAACTTCCAAGGCTCAATCTACTCTTTAATCACTCTAAATATGAATGCAATGAGTGAACATACAACTTTTTGTGTACTTAAAGTAAGAATTCCGCCATTAATGTAATTTGCATAAACTAGGCTTTCACTTCAAAATTTCATACACGAGCTCTGCTTACAATCAGCATGTGCACTCTTGTACAAGGGTTCCTACATGCTCCAAAAGCTTAAGTCCAAAGGCGCATTCTCCCAAGATGAGTATACCGACCACATAGGGGTCTAGAGCTAAATTAGCTCCCCCTATGACCCTAAGGGCCATTCATGCAAATGTAGAGGGTGCGTCCACTGGGGATGCATCCATTACATTCTCATCAACCTTATCCTTCT
Organism: Chamaecyparis obtusa; assembly: GCA_027943335.1. NCBI lineage: Eukaryota > Viridiplantae > Streptophyta > Pinopsida > Cupressales > Cupressaceae > Chamaecyparis > Chamaecyparis obtusa. Next base: position 2,145,806 of record BSBK01000882.1, read on the forward strand.
TTCCTTCTAACCAAATCAAGCTCACATCATCTGAGGCTTTTACAAAATTAAGTTCTCCTTCGGGATCCAATACTGGTTCTTCGGCCTTTTTAGGGTTTTCATGACCTTGTGCCCTTGATCTACAAAACTTTGAGATATGTCTAGCCTTGTTATAGGAGTGAAAAATGACTCGGGATCTCAAATTCCTCAGTGAATTTGTATGAGACATCATTTTGCATTATTTTTTTGAGTGGCCATTATAGTTACATATCCAACATGTAACATTCTGAGAACTTCTTGTATTGGTCTAATTTTGACTTCTTTGATCATGTTGAATCCTATTCTTTTTACTAGTCTTGCAATTCATAGCTTTATGTCCAAATCTATTACATGTATAATAGTAACCATTAAAAGGTCTTACCTTTGAACAGTTCCTTGCAATGTGATCAAGCTTGTTACATGCAAAACAAGTTCGTTCTCCAAGCTTGCACTCATTCTTAGGAGGTTCACTATTGTCTTTGGTTTGATCTTTAGTCTTCTCATTATTGGTAGTGTCCTTCTGAGTGTCCTTACTTGCTCGTATATTGTCAATCTAGTTTTGTGCTTCATTGTATCCAATACAGCTAGTATCTCCTTTGGATCTTCTTGCATATAGCTGAGATTCTATCAGATAAGAGCTAGTGTGCAATTTTTCAATATGATTCTATGCTTCTTTCAATTTAGATTCCAAGCTTTCCTTGATGTTCCTTAGCTCCAAGATTTCCAAGTTAGATTTCATTAGTTCTTCATTGAGTTGAAGGTTCTCCTTGATTTGTTCATTGTAGACATCTTGATTGCTCATCAAATTGTCATCAAAATCTTCAAGCTAACTTAATAGGGATGCATTATCTTCATTCAACCTTTTGAATTTCTCTTCAAGATCACTGTTAGAGGGTCATTTCAAATCCTTTCTTAGTCTTTTGATAACTAATTGAGCATCACTAACTTTTTCTTTTAGTTCTTCAATTTCTCTTTTTGAACTGTATAGGTCTTCAAGAGCTGCTTCGAGATTCTTCTTCAAATGTTTCATTTCTTCTTTTTCCATGATCTCCTCAAGTGGTTAAACTTTTGTGCTAAGGACTAGAGCTCTAACACCAATTGTTAGGAATGGGAACACTGAGGGGGGGGGGGGGGGGGGGGGTGGGGGTGAATCAATGTTCACTGAACTGTATCTTTTCTCTTTAATCTTTATGCTTAACTTAAATGCTTAAGTACTAAATTAAACATTCACATAAGAATAACACATGACACCAATATGGTTACAGGGAAACCCAAATAGGTAAAAACCCTAGTGGGAATTGACACCCACTAATATTCTGCACTAGTTTTTTGTGATCCTTGCTAGAAGATCCTTTACCCTATTAGGAGTAGCTTTACAATTCTTTTAGTACAGTAGACCTGGTTAAGGGTTGGACCCTATTAGGATTCTTTTACAATGATCCCTATTAGGGGAGTGGACTCATTGTCCTAGAGCTCACTGCTCAAATAATGAAGGCTACAACCTTCTTCTATCAGATACACACTATATTTGTTGGGTGAACTGTCACTGTGACACTACTTGTCAGATCAGTTCCTTGGTGCGCTCATGCTTTAACCTCTAGAAAAGCTCTAATACATCATATGCTGACTTTGCATACCTCTACTCTGCTTATCACAACTTTGTAACAACATCCATGCCAATTACAATGGGTGCATCTTATATTTATACGCTCATACAAACAAAACAATTAGGCCAGCCCTATAACTAATTATAGACAATGCTTCCAAGTGAATTGGCTTAAGCGTGATTACAATTATACATGTACATATGTCAGAAACCTAAATAAAATGGGAACATAGCCTCTACAACATTACATTATAATCACAAACCACAATAGTCACTGTCGGCTCCATGCTCTGTTCATTGCTGGCACACACTGGCTGTGCAACTTCAACTGACTGTAACTTTTACATCATTGCAGATCTACTTATACGCTCTTAGACTAAGTATAAGTATAGTCTAACAAGCTTAAATTCAAGGGTGCATACCTTAATTCATTCATACACATGTGCGCTGATGCTCTGAGTCTCTGGTACTTTGTTAACTATCTAGTCTTCAACACTTAGCTGAATTATGATCTTTACACTTAGTGCGCTAACTTCAAACTGCTATATGACTTTGTTTCCATAATGAAAACACTATATTTAGTCATATACTTTAGTATAGACAACTTTCCAACATGTAATTGGGACTATAGGATAACTGATCTAACTAATTTACCCCCCTCTCAGTTATTCTAAAAATTCTCACCATCCAGTGTGTTTAAAAATTGGTATTAGAACCATCTTCCTCTTGATGAAGACATAGATGTATTCTTAAGAATGTAGTAACTCTACCAAAGGATTTCATACAAATAAAATGTTCAATAAGAGAGAGTAATGATCATAGCATCTACATAATTGATCCACTAAGTGGTTGTATCTCTACATTTGAGATTGCTAAAGTTGAAAGAAAAAAAAAGAGAAACAACATTCAAATCTATTGAAGAAGTTAAACTGGAGACTTGTAAGATGTCGAAGGAAGCTGATCAGGAAGATTCGAGCGAGAAACAAGAAAATACAAAGGAAAATTATGTCTTAAGTTCTGTAATTATGTAATAATAGGATATTTTTCTAATGACTACAATAATAAAGAACATTATAGTGAATCAAAAGATGATGATAGAAAAGATAGTTCTAGACGAGGTGATTTTTGGAAAAGGACTTGTTTCAAAAGGTGAAATAAAAATATTTTATGTTGCATGGATGAACAATAATTTTAAGTTGAGTAGTATTTCTATGGGATTTGTCTTGTGGATGCTAAATGTATAAAGTCAACCAAAAAATAGTGTTTATGAGATTTACTTGTGTTTCCAAACTTGAAGCATTTATTTGATGACTTTTTTAACTAAAATTAATAAAATCAAAAGGGCTTCTTAAAGAGATTCTTAGCTTTCCACTAATACAAATTTACTCTCTCTTTGAGTTTAATAACCAATTATTATTTGGGTTAAAGCACAAAGCTCTGTGACGTTTCAGGATAACTTATTAGCACAGTTGAATTTGAGTATTTCTAACTAAAATTTATTTTTGTCAAACATGTGGTCTAGCTAGATTCATTAGATAAGTGTTTCAATTTTTCCAATTGGAAATATCTATTAAATGCATTTTCTACACCAATTTGGGTCCAATTACCAAAGGTATAAAATTATTTAAGAAAAGTGATATTCAATAACTCCTACTCTTTTTAATGATATATTTTTTTAAATATAAAAATACCCTTTCATAGAGCTTAGAGTCGAGATTATTATCATATAAGTTTTATAGTATTTTGATTAGATTTAATATATTATAATTTCAAAATATTGCAAGTAGGTATTTTAACATTTGAAAAGATGTTGCTTCAAATAAATTAGGAAAAATAGTAAATCATATCTAAAAAATTTAAAATTTATATTTAACACTAGAGGAGTGAGTCCTCTTCAAGAATATATAATTTTTCTTTTGAATGGTGTATATTTCATAGGGTAAATTTGACAAGAGATGAAAACTTTCGATTTCAGATAAGTTTGACTTTGAGTAGTTATATCAGAGAAAATATACATTGAAAACCAATCTTTCACTAGTAAATTTTACCTCAAATTTCGACGAGAATTGGTCAAATTTTCGACAATAATTGGTCGAATCCATGACTAAAACTTTTGTCGTTCTTTTTTTGTCAAATTTTCTACATATTTCTTATTGGTCAAAATTTTGACCATAATATTGGTCTCAATTTCGACTACAGCAATTGCTTGAAACTAGAAAAATCACCATCATTTTTTTTGTCCAATGGTCGAAATTGAGACCATGCAATGGTCTCAATTTCGACCATACTATCGTCAATTTTTTTTGGTCCAATGGTCGAAATTGAGAGCATACTATCCACCAACTGTCGTCGATTGTTTTGGTCCAATGGTCAAAATTGAGACCATGGGATTGGTCGAAATTGAGACCAATGCTAAAAAAAAAATTTTAAAAAATGTCTATTAAAAAGTGGTATTGGTGTCTTATTTACAATAATTATTAATTAATTAAAAATTAGAAAACTAAAAAGGATGAAATTCCATTTCCAATTTTTTGGATGGACACAAACATGGAATTGACATTATCCAGAATTAGATAATGCCAATTCTAGTCTAATTCTAGCCCCCAAACGGGCCCTTAGTATTTTTTCAAACTTTCTTTATATATTTTACGTTTTAGTTTGTTGGATAGCCACTACCCACAAATTATGGGACCATTAACCTTGGCAACGTCTAAATCATAAACTAAAACACATATCTTACCAACGGGGACACTTAGTTTTTTTTAAAGAGTCTTATTTAACAACTAAGTTAAATAAGGAATGATTTTGTTACTAGCTTGTGAAAGTGTGTATTGGTTATATTGAATGTTTAAAATAAGAAGGAAATTGCTTTTTCTTTTCCAACTAATTTTATTTTTGTTGTTATTTGCAAAATATACAGCTTTGAATATCTAGATTGTCTCATCAATTGCTACTATTAAGATCCAAAGGACACAATTGTTCCATAAAGGCATGAACAGGTGAACAGTTTGTAGCTTCAACTTTAAGGAGAAATAAATGGAACTGCATTGGAGCCTGAAGAACCAGTGATCACTCCTAATGTAAAGAGAACTCAGAAGGCTTGCAAGTTGGGAAGATGCCATTCCAAAGCAGATGATGTTGTGGACATTTTTAGCATCCTCTGTTGTTGGAAGAGGGGAAGTCCCTGTTGAAAGAACAAACACTTCTCAAATATTCATGGAAGTCATGCAATCACAAATGGCTAATTTTGAAACTTATCTAGAATTGATTAAACTTGTGAGGAGCTATCTTGAAATGGAGATTGAAATAGAGAGGTTAAGGAAGAAACACAAAAGTGCACTTAAATTTAGGCCTGGAGCAAACAAGGAAACTCTAAACTCTACCTTTTCTCTAGATATAAATTTGGGTATAAAAGAAAATGTATTAAACCACATCGTGGTGCCAACTTATAGGAGATAGTGTTTGTGGGCTGCCTAATTTGGATATGAATCCAATCAGGGATAGTGTAGGTTAATGTAACCATTCCTTCCTAGAATGAGGGTCCTAAAGATTCTATTCCAAAGAGAAAATTGAGCAACAATCGTTATGAATTATGTCTGTGCTAATAATTTGGGACTTGCATTTGAGATCTTTCTAGAAAAATTGGGTTAGCACTGCAAAGTGTCTGATTTAAGATGAATATTAAGAGACTACCTTCAAAATATAAGGATAGATTTCATTGCAAAGCCAGTGAGTATAATTAATAGTGGAGAAAAGGTCATTCTTACTATAGAGCCTATGTGTGCCTTTAGTGAGCAGGGTAGGAATGCTATAGAGGGCTTTGTTGCAGTTCCACCAAATGCAAACCTCTTATGTCAATCTGGAACAATTTTCTTTTAAATTTGTGAAAGAAATTGGGGTGCAAGGATTTTCAAACTGCAACACTGGACGATCTATATGATGGTTTCCAAACAAAAATTATGGAGCAAAGATAGTTCAAAAGGCCTATCATTCCATATCATGTGAAAGCTTCAAGTGAAGTGCAGGGAATGAGAGATGATTAAATTAGATGACTATTAAGGTGAACTATTAAGAAGTGTAGAGCAGCTATGTCATGGAGTTAATAAAATAAATAGGACCCCTACTGAATTCATGGGAATTCTACACTCCAAGGCAGTCAAAGCAATGATCAAAGGAAAATCATAGAAGGGGATAGTCCTCCTTGAAAAGAAGAGGCCAATCAAGAGACAATTCCATGCATTAAAATAAATGAAGGGAAAGAGTGGACAGTGGAGTGAAGTGACAACAAAGTTGTCATTCTAGAGGCAGCCCAATGGAAGGATAGTAAAAAAGAACAATCCATCAAGGCAAATTAAGAAAGATGGCAAGGTAATAATGCAAGTAAAGGTTTGAAGTAGTAGTGAGTCATTATGAAGAAGTTAAGCATTACATGCAAAACTAGCATTCATAAGAAGCTTCAAGACATGGCCCATGGAAAAAGGACAAGTTACTAGTCAAATGCAGCTAGAGAGTGATGTGGCCAAGATAGATATAGTAGTGGGGTAATTGAATATCCAAGTGCATGAGAGAGGTTTTAAGAATCATCCTATAGGGTGATAAATGCTAGAGAAGAATCATAGTCATAGCAATACCTTTCAAGTCAAACCTGATATAACACTTCAATCCTTTCAATGATCTAACATAAGGTGATTGTCATACAAAGGGCATACATAGTAGTGAGGATTGACAGAAAACATGAGCAGTCATATTGAAAGATTATGGTGACAAGAGGCCACAAAGATGCTTGTTAAAGATTGTGAGGGCCTAAATTAAAGATATACATGAAGGAAGATCATCGAGACTGGCCAAGAAAATCATGCCATTACATTCAAACAAGAAACTATGCTATAATAATAGTGTTTTGTTTTGTCATAACAGATTTTTATCAAGTGTGACTAGTTTAGCATGGAGATATGTGTGAGGTCGACTTAGGATCACATGTAGTCAAAGAATGGAATTGAAGTGTGAGATTGATTTGGGATCACAAAACAACCCAGATGTGTGATTGACAGATGGGAACACATCAGGACATAGATAAGCAGACTGAAAAAGACAAGGCCAACACCTATGAATAGGTAATTGTCAAGTCTCAAATAAGAGATAAGAATCTCAAGAAAGGTTGCCCCAAGAGAAGCAATCGATAAATTTGATAAACCTGAATCAAGCAATGAAGTTTGGTAGGTATTGCCCCCTTGTGATCGAAATCGAAATGAGATAGAGGAGAAATAGTAACTTGATAAATTTGATCAAATCGAACTAAAGATAAGGTTCTTGATGTAAGATGAAAGATATATAAATCATAGAACTAAGGTAGATTACCAAGAAAGATTATGCCCCAAGGTTGAATTAGAAGAAAAGAATTGGGGTGAAAGAGAATGGAAGATAGAAGTTTGGAAGAAATGGAAAGAAATGGAGAGAAGAAAGAGAATTTGCCTCTAGAAAGAAGATGCCCCAAAATCAGTCAACTATTAAAGATAGGGAATTTCGATTGAGATCACAAAAGAAGATAAGGAAATGAAGATCAAATCATGACCACAGTTAACTGAAAATCCACAAGAAAGATGAAGGAAACCCTCTCAAACTCATAATGCAGCCTAAAAATGCAATTTTAACATGAAGTCTAAATAATGCAAGCTACATGAAAATGCAAAGGTGTACTTGCATGGGTAACATAGGTTTTTTGTGTTCATCATTCATTAGACAATGTAAGAGAACTTATTTTCATCAAAGGGCCATTATTATCAGACATCGGATGATCACACAATCATCACTAGTCACAAACACAACTATGGAGATATGAATGTGATTTATATCAGATTGGAATGTGGAAAGATTCTAACATGAGCATCAAGGACATAAAGGTCAAGATGACTGCAATGTTAGCTTACCCAATTTAATGTAGCAAAACCATGCTCGCATCAAGGCATAAACACCAGGATGACCATAAGAATAGTTGTGCAAAAAAAAGTCAAGGATGATGCCTCAAATCTCCTAAGTGTGTCAAGAGAACAGCAAGAGACACTCAAGAGGTTCAAGACAAGACCCACAAGCAAAAAGCAAATAAAAACATGCCCCATGCCCCAAGTCCTCTAGCTATGCATCACGGAGAGACTTGTTAGACAAGGACACTCAACGGAAATCAATATCAGTCAGCACACAAAGAAAAGATCATACATATCTCAAGCATTAAGTGTTGCGTTTAAAAATTTTAAGTGTATAAACTGATACTGAGTTCCGAGGATAAGGATCAAATGCTTGCTAGTAGGTAAGATCACATGACCAAACTGGATAAGACCAAATTAATAAGTATTGAAAAACACTTGATGTCGGGGGTTGTGTTGAAAAACACAGTTGGGTTGGTGTTGAAAAACACTGTTTGCGAGGTGTCCTAAAGACAAGCATATCCAAGAGAGCAATGCTAACACAGTGATGCCCCCTAGACAAACACAAAGACCAATTCCAAACCAAGGTGACAAGGACAAGGCATGATCGAGAAAGGCTAAGTGTCAAGGACGCATGCTAAGAAATAGGGGTGCAAAGGTCTCAAGTAGCACCTATTTCCAGGTTTTCACCAAGGCACTTTTTCTATTTTTTTTGAATTTTTGAACTTTTGAATTTTTTGGTATTTTTGGAATATATAATTTTTTTGAGATACATCAAAGCACCTATTACTAGGTTTTCACTAAGATGATCATTTTTTTAGGATATTTTTTAATTTTTAGAATTTTTCAACATCATATATAAAATTTTTTTGGAATTTTTTAGGATCAATAAATATTTACAAAGGATGTCCCCACACATAATGGGCATCAAACTCCCAAGCAAGATCACATCGTGTAGTCTCAAAGTCTAAGATGGTGGAGGACAAAAGGGAGTAGCAAGCTGGTGGAAGAGATGGAAGACAACAGAATGAAGGATAATGAATGGAAGAAATCCTCAAAGGAAAACTCCTCAAGAGTACCCAAGCTAGGGAAAAATTATCATGTAAAGTACATTTGAATGAGCGATTGAAGGTTAGCATAGGATAAGTCAAAAAGGCGTAATGTAAAAGAAGAAAAAAGATGCAGTCCAAAGGAGTAGACATGTCAAGAGGCTTCATAGCATCGTGTTTCTCTTTTTTAGATATTAGATTAGATCAAGACCAAAGGTGAAAAGGATAGCGAAAGACTAGAATGAATGGAGGAGAATAGATATGAAGGCTAGACATGAAAGAAATGAAAGAAGGATCATCATAAGACCACTCCTGAGATAGCCAAATGTACGCGTATAGATCAACCTTGTCAAGATCAAAGAGAGAAGATGGAATGGATGAGATATGTAGAAGAACTATGCATGATGCCTGATTGTCAAGTTTTCATCATGGTGCTTATCCAAGGTGCCACAAGGGAGTGGTTTTCACCATAGGATGAATTTATTTCTCTTTACTTTTTCTACCAAGGCGCCTGTTTCCAAGTTTTCACCAAGGCACATTTTCAATTTTTTTATTTTTTTCTCTTTTTTCTTTTTTCTTTTTGAATTTTATAATTTTTGGAAGAAGGAAAGCTTTTAGATAATGCTTCTTGAAAGGATAAACCATGATATGCCAAGGATTCAAAATTATATGCTCAAAGATGCTGATAGGGAAAGGAAGATGGAAGAGAAAAATGGAAGATATGGTTTTATGTAAAGTGAGTGGAGTTGGAAGATAGGAGGAATATGCAAATGAGGAAAAATGATAGAAGGCAAGAGAATAATGAATGGAAGGATTGTGAAAGAGTAGATGGAAAGGAAGGCAAGATCAACATCGACGCACACCTTGGAGGGTGGCGAGAGGATGGAGGAAACTTGAATGAAGGAATATGTGAAGAAATATGGTGAATGTTTAGTAGAGGTTGCGGTTCAAGTGCATGGAATGGAAGAATGTTTTTGGAAGAATATGAGGTGGAAGTCTTTGAAAGCTTGAATGTCAACTTCACTTTTTGTTCAACATGAGACTCTCTTACGAGAGACTTTGGAATCCATATAGCCTTAGGCTTTTTATTTCCTTTTGATGACTTAGAGAGAATATCTTGAATGATGGATTTTGGAACCCATACTTGTCTTGTAGTTTTCTTCTTAGATATCTCTTTTGACTTTATGCCCCCATGTCGATTAGAGGAGACATGGTGATCTTTCTTTGATGGATTCTTATATTGTTTCTTTTTCTTATATTGAACATTCAAGTTACTTCCAAAAGACTTGGGACATGTGGAAGAAGAAGGATAATATGACTAGTGTAAATGGGTGGATGGGTGAAAAGGATTCAAAGGTATGCATCTATGTTGATCTTGAGGAAAGATAGGAGATGGAGGGACATAAGGACCCAAGATAGATGACGAATTAGGAGAGTTAGGAGGGAAAAATGAAGGGATATAAGGACCCAATGTGGAAGGAAGATGTGAAGTCCTTAGTAGTGGTGGAAGAGGTCCAAGGATGGAAGTGGAAGATCAAAAGGATAATCAATATGTTCATCAGCATCTATATGACAACCAAGGATATCAGCATCTTCAGAGTGAGAATTAGAATTTTCAATAGGATCCTGGACATCTTGAATAAGAGCATTTTCTTTGATAGGATCATTCAAAGCTTGTGAAGACTTAGGAAGAGTAGAAATCGGAAGTGAACATGGAATGGTAGAACAAGAAGATGGAAGACTTTGATCTTGACAAGGATCTTTGGATAGTGCAAGTGTAGAATTTGTCTCTTGAATAGGTTTAACATCGGAAGTAACAACACCATTTTTAATAACCTTAATGGAAGTATCATCTTTGGAAAGTGCAAGCATGGTAAGGTTATTTTCATTATCAATAAGCTCAACGGTGTGGGTAGTAGCTTGATCTTGCTTTAGAGAAGACTTAAGATATGGTGGAATAAATGAGGAAGGGCGTAAAGGATCAAAAGAACCATGACATGGATAGAGAACATCATGAAAAGGAGTGGATGACATGGAGGGTTCTAGATCTTGATCTTTCTTTATATGCTTTTCTATATCAGTTTTAGAGTCCTCTTGACATGAAGCCACTTCTAAGGACAAGGAAGCAGGTTGGAGTTGTATGGAAGACTTTGGCAGAGATGGTGAAGGAATAGCTGAAGTAGGTATTATAGCGCATAAAGGCTTAGGCTCTTTAGATTTAGCATTATCAAAATTATTTGCAGCCAAGTGAAGGTTAGCTTGAGTAACTTTAAGAGATGGCCCTTGAGGATAACTATAGGGAACTGCATGGAAAGCATTAGAATTTATGTCGGATGTAGGATTTGTGAAAGATTTGGAAGACTTGGTGACTTTAGGAGATGTAGGGGTATTGGAAGAAGTAGGGGATGGAATGGAACCATCACAAGACAGAGGTCTAGCATTAACATGATCTCGCTTGAGAGTAAAATCTTTATTTTCAGTAGGAGAATTTTTAGAGGAGACATGCTCATAGTATCTACATTTATAATCAGCACGAAAAAATTTCTCTTCCTCAATAGAAGTAGATGTATCATATTGGTCACAACAAATATCATAATTTATCTCAAAATTAGAGTCATATGGATCACCATCTCCATCTATCCAATGGGATGACCCATTTCCAGTAAGCACAAGCACACGGCTAGCAAGACTACTAGGAATAGAAGTTTCATAAGGATGAGGGTATGTGCAGGATCATGAGGGGCCAAACTATGCCCTTAAGTGGCAATGAAAAATCAAAAAATCAAGATTAGTCAACTTGACGTGAAAAAATGAACTAGTTATCTACCTAATATCAAAAATTTGTAAGAACATAATTTGTAGGAAATTGAACATAGTTTCTAAAATACTAAGCCTCTTTTGAAAAAAAATTAATATGATTGGTAAAAAATATAGATTGCAATGCAGCACTACAAACATTTCAGCAAAAAAATAAGAAGTATGTGTATGTCTGACCACCCTAATCAAAAGAAAATGATAATATTTTTTTATAATATTCTATATATAAGTAGCTGACTCATGCCCGGATGTGATGCATATTTTTTGGTATTTTTATTCCAAACAGATAATTAATTATGATTTTTTTGCTACAGCGCTTTCAGAATTTAAAAACTCTCGTGTCTGACCACCTTTACTCATTGAAAACTTATCATAATTCAATTTTTAAATTTTTTTTCTTATACTAGACAAAGCATAAAATGTGACGCATCTTTCGGATTTCAAAAATGTTATATGGTTTGAAAGTTATAGCTATTTTTCCATCAGTATGTCAATCAGGACTTTAGACATAAGTGAACTAGAAAATAACTAATAAATACTTAACGAATTCAAAATCTGATAGCACTTATATCGATGGAAAGCTGACAATCATCCAAAGAAACCCTTTTTGTTTTATCGAAGTCGGGTGGAAAAAAAGTCGTCAACCTAATGGTCGAAGTGTCGATATAAGAAAAATAGAGAAAAAACACATTTTTTGCACACCTTCAGCGTTGACCATGGGGCTTTGGTTTCCAAAGCTATTACCAAGCCTAATCGGGTACTCGAAAAAATTGAGTACCTAATTTTTTCATGTACCCGATTTTGTTTGAATTTCAATTTTGAAAAGTTTCCCCCTCCCACTCTTTTTTTATTTCCCTTTAATTTTGATATTTTTTTCTTTCACCCTAACAATGAATAATTTATATATTTTATATTTATGTTTTATATTTTATATTATATAGTATATATATTATATATTCGATAATATCAATTTAAACGACCTAAGTATATAGTCTGTTCAGATTTATATTAAATGCAATATTTTTATATTATAATATAAATGTTACATTATATATATATATGTGTGTGTGTGTGTGTATTATAAATTATATATTAAATATTATTGTGTATATAATATAATATAATATAATGTCTAATATATATAATATATAAAATGAATAGGACATTAATATATTGTATATTTGATAATATATATTAAATGTAATATCTAATATATCTTATAATATATATTATATATTTAGTCTATTAAATATTGTATTTTTTCAAATATTTTATATATTATTTTAATATTTAATTTAAGTTATAACAGATCCTCTCATGAGACAACAGGTCAAATCGGGGTCGCTAGATGTCTTAAGGGGTAATTAGGGTTTGTGAGGCAACTTTGGATGTACAGTGACCATTTGGAAGGCAATAGGGCATGTCCAAAGACCAATGTACCAAATTTTAATGACTTTTTCCTAGTCGAACTCGAAAAGGGTCCATGGGGTGCTCTCAGGAGACCACATGTCCAATCAGTGTCGCTAGGCGTCTTAAGGGGTCATCAGGGCTTGTGAGACAACCTTTGATGCATGGTGACCATTTGGAATGCATTAGGACATGTCAAAGGACCTAACTCCACAATTTAGATGAATTTTGATTAGTCAAACTCGAAAAGGGTCCATGGGGTGCTCTTGGGAGACCATTGTGTGATTTGGGGTCGATAGGTGACTTAAGGGGTCATCGGGGTTCCAAATGAAACTTTCGATGAACGGTGATCCTTTGGAATGCATTAGGACATATCAAATGACCTACGTACCTTGGATAACTTTTTCCTAGTAGAACTCGAAAGGGATCCATGGGGTGCTCTCAGGAGACCACATGTCGAATTGGGGTTGGTAGGCCTGTTAAGAGGTCATTAGGGTTCCAAATAAAACTTTGATTGAACGGTGACCCTTTGGAATGCATTAGGATATGTCATAGGACCTATGTACCAAATTTGGATGATTTTTGCCTAGTAAAACTCGAAAGGGGTCCATGGTGTGCTCTCAAGAGACCACGTGTCGAAATGGGGTCGATAGGCCTATTAAGGGGTCATTAGGGTTCCAAATAAAACTTTGATGGAATGGTGACCCTTTGGAATGCATTAGGACATGTCATAGGACCTACATACCAAATTTGGATGACTTTTTCCTAGTAGAACTCGAAAGGGGTCCATGGGGTGCTCTCGAGAGACCTCATGTCGAATTGAGGTCGGTAGGCCTGTTAAGGGGGCATTAGGGTTCGAAATGCAACTTCGATGGAATGGTGACCCTTTGGAACACATTAGGACATGTAAAAGGACCTAATTCCATGATTTAGATGACTTTTTCCCAGAATAACTTGAAACAGGTCCATGGGTTGCTCTCGGGAGACCTCATGTCGAATCAAGGTCGGTAGGCATGTTAAGGGGTCATTAGGGTTAAAAATGCAACTTCAATGGAACGATGACCCTTTGGAATGAATTATAAAATGTCATAGGAACTACATACCAAATTTGGATGACTTTTGCCTAGTAGAACTTGAAAGGGGTCCATGGGGTGCTCTCGGGAAACCACACGTCAAATCAGGGTGGATTGGCTTGTTCAGGGGTCATTAGGGTTTGAAATGAAACTTTGATGGAATAGTGACCCTTTGAAGTGTATTAGGACATGTCATAGGACCTACATACCAAATTTGGATAACTTTTTCCTAGTAGAACTCGAAAGGGGTCCACAGGGTGCTCTCGAGAGACCTCATGTTGAATCGAGGTCGGTAGGCCTGTTATGGGGTCATTACGGTTCCAAATGCAACTTCAATGGAATGGAGAGACTTTGGAACACATTAGGACATATCATACGACCTATGTAAAAAATTTGGATGACTTTTCCCTAGTAGAACTTGAAAGAGGTCCATGGGGTGCTCTCGGAAGACCTCATGTCGAATTGGGGTCGGTAGGCCTGTTAAGGGGTCATTGGGGTTCAAAATGAAACTTTGATGGAATGGTGACCCTTTGGAATGCATTAGGACATGTTAGAGGACCTACATACCAAATTTGGATGGCTTTTTCCAAGTATAACTTGAAAGGGGTCCATGGGGTGCTCTCGGGAGACCACATGTCGAAACGGGGTCAGTAGGCCTATTAAAGGGTCATTAGGGTTCCAAATGTAACTTTGATGGAACAGTGACCATTTGGAACACATTAGGACATGTCATAGGACCTATGTACCAAATTTGGACTAATGCTTCGTAGTATAACTCGAAAGGGGTCCATGGGGTGCTCTCGAGAGACCTCATGTCGAATCGGGGTCGGTAGGCCTGTTAAAGGGTCATTAGGGTTCCAAATGAAACTTTGATGGAAAAATGACCCTTTGAAATGTATTAGGACATGTCAAAGGAAGTACGTACCAAATTTGGATAATGTTTGCCTAGTAGAACTTGAAAGGGGTCCATGGAGTGCTCTCAGGAGACCACATGTAGAATCAAGGTCGATAGGCCTGTTAAGGTGTCAGTAGGGTTCCAAATGAAACTTTTACAGAATAGTGACCCTTTGGAACACATTAGGACATGTCATAGGACCTATGTAGCAAATTTGGATGACTTTTTCCTAGTAGAACTCGTAAGGGGTTCATGGGGTGCTCTCGGGAGATCACATGTCGAAACAAGGTCGTTAGGCCTATTAAGGGGTCAATAGGGTTTGAAATGCAACTTCGATAGAATAGTGACCCTTTGTAACACATTAGGACATGCCATAGGACCTATTTACCCAATTTAGATTTCTTTTTTCTAGAATAACTCAAAAGGGTTTAATGGGGTGCTCTCGGGAGACTACATGTCAAAACGGGGCCGGTAGGCCTGTTAAGAGGTCAATAGTGTTCGAAATGCATCTTTGATGGAATAGTGACCCTTTAAAACATATTAGGAAATGTCAAAGGACCTAATTCCATGATTCAGATGACTTTTTCCTAGTAGAACTCTAAAGGGGTCCATGGGGTGCTCTCGGGAGACCACATGTCAAATCAGGGTTGGTAGGCCTGTTAAGGGGTTATTAGGGTTCCATATGCAACTTTGATGGAATGGTGACCCTTTGGAATGCATGAGGACATGTCAGAGGACCTACATACCAAATTTGGATGACTTTTTCTTAGTAGAACTCAAAAGGGGTCCATGGGGTGCTCTTGGGAGATCTCATGTCGACTTGGGGTTGGTAGGCTTGTTAAGGGGTCAATAGGGTTCAAAATGAAACTTTGATGGAATGGTGACCCTTTGGAATGAATTAGATCATGTTAGAGGACCTACATACCAAATTTGGATGAATTTTTCCTAGTAGAACTCGAAAGGGTTCCATGGGCTACTCTCGGGAGACCACATGTAGAAACGGGGTCCGTAGGCCTGTTGAGGGGTCATTAAGGTTTTAAATGAAACTTCAATAGAATGGTGACCCTTTCTAACACATTAGAACATATCAGAGCACCTACGTACAAAATTTGGATGACTTTTTCCTAGTAGAACACGAAAGGGCTCCATGGGGTGCTCTCGGGATACCTCATGTCGTATTGGGGTCAGTAGGCCTATCAAGGGTTCATTAGGGTTAGAAATGAAACTTTGATGGAACAATGACCCTTTGGAATGCATTATGACATGTCATAAGACCTATGTACCAAATTTGGATGAGTTTTTCCTAGTAGAAATCGAAAGGGGTCAATGGGGTGCTTTCGGGAGACCACATGTCGAATCAGTGTCAGTAGGCCTGTTAAGGGGTCATTAGGGTTTGAAATGCAACTTCTATGGAATGGTGACCCTTTGGAATGCATTAGGACATGCCACATGACCTATGTACCAAATATGGACGTCTTTTGCCAAGTAGAACTTTAAAGGGGTCCATGGGGTGGTCTTGGGAGACCACATGTCGAATCGAGGTCGGTAGGCCTATTAAGGGGTCACTAAGGTTTGAAATGAAACTTCTATGGAGTTGTAATCCTTTGGAATGCATTAGGACATGTCAAAAGACATATGTACCAAATTTGAATGACTTTTGCCTACCAGAACTCGAAAGGGGTCCATGGGGTGCTCTTCGGAGACCACATGTTGAAATAGGGTCGGTAGGCCTGTTAAGGGGTCATTAGGGTTACAAAGGCAACTTGGATGGAATGGTGACCCTTTGGAACACATTAGGACATGTTAGAGGACCTATGTACCAAATTTGTATGATTTTTTCCTAGTAGAACTCAAAAAGGGTCCATGGGGTTCTCTGAGGAGACCACATGTCTAATCAGGGTCGATAGGCCTGTTAAGGGGTCATTAGGGTTCCAAATGTGACTTTGATGGAACAGTGACCCTTTGGAATGCATTAGGACATGTTAGAGGACTTACGTACCAAATTTGGATGACTTTTTTTAGTAGAACTCAAAAGGGGTCCATGGGGTGGTCTCGGGAGACCACATGTCGAATCATGGTGTGTAGGCCTGTTAAGAGGTCATTAGGATTCTAAATGAAACTTCTATGGAATGGTGACCCTTTCAAATTCATTAAGACATGTCAGAGGACCTATGTACCAAATTTGGATGACTTTTTCCTAGTAGAACGTGAAAGGGGTCCATGGGGAGCTCTTGGGAGACCACATGTCGAAATGGGGTCAGTAGGCATGTTAAGGGGTCATTAGGGTTCGAAATGCAACTTCTATGGAACCATGACCCTTTGGAATGCAATAAGACTCCTTAGGGGTCAAAAGGGGTCAGGGGGACTCCCTAGGGGTCCTAACGCGTACTAGGACCCCTAGGGAGTCCCCGTGACCCCTTTTGACACATTAAAATGCTCAAGTGTGTTTTAAGGGGTCCTTTTGACTCCCTAGGGTTCCTAATGTGTGATAAGGCATACTAGGACTCCTAGGGAATCATCATGACCCCTTTTGACACATTGGAATGCTCACGTGTGTCTTAAGGGGTCCTACGACCCCTTAAGACACACTTGAGTGTTCCAATGTGTCAAAAGAGGTCAAGGGGACTCCCTAGGTGTCCTAGTACGCATTAGGACCCTTAGTGAGTCCCCCTTACCCCTTTTGACACATTGGAATGCTCAAGTGTGCCTTAAGGGGTTGTAGGACCCCTTAAGGCACACTTGAGCATTCCAATGTGTCAAAAGGGGTCACAGGGACTCCTTAGGGGTCCTAGTATGCTTTGTCATGTGTTAGGACACCTAGGGAGTCCCCCTGACCCCTTTCGACACATTGGAATGCTCAAGTGTACCTTAAGGGGTCCTATGACCCCTTAAAGCACACTTGAGCATTCCAATGTGTCAAAAGGACCCCTTAAGGCACACTTAAGTGTTCCAATGTGTCAAAAGGGGTCAAGGGGACTCCCTAGGGGTCCTAACATGTACTAGAACCCCTAGGGAGTCCCCGGGACCCCTTTTGACAAATTGGAACGCTCAAGTGTGTCTTAAGGGGTCCTTTTGACTCCCTAGGGTTCCTAACGCATGATAAAGCATAATAGGACCCCTAGGGAGTCATCGTGACCCCTTTTGACACATTGCAATGCTCAAGTGTGTCTTAAGGGGATGTAGGACTCCCTAGGGGTCCTAACACGTACTAGGACCCCTAAAGAATCCCCGTGACCCCTTTTGACACATTGGAATGCTCAAGTGTGTCTTAAGGGGTCCTATGACCCCTTATGACACACTAGAGCATTCGAATGTGTCAAAAGGGGTCACGATGGTTCCTTAGGGGTCCTAGTACGCTTTATCATGCGTTAGGACACCTAGGGAGTCCCCGTGACCCCTTTCGACACATTGGAATGCTCAAGTGTGCCTTAAGGGGTCCTATGACCCCTTAAGGCACACTTGAGTGTTCCAATGTGTCAAAAGGGGTCACGATGACTCCCTAGGGGTCCTAGTATGCTTTATCATGCGTTAGGACCCCTAAGGAATCCCCGTGACCCCTTTTGACACATTGGAATGCTCAAGTGTGTCTTAAGGGGTCCTACGATCCCTTATGATACAATAGAGCATTCTAATGTGTCAAAAGGGGTCACGATGATTCCGTAGGGGTCCTAGTATGCTTTATCACATGTTAGGACACCTAGGGAGTCCCCGTGACCCCTTTTGACACATTGGAATGCTCAAGTGTGCCTTAAGAGGTCCTACGACCCCTTAAGGCACACTTGAGCGTTCCAATGTATCAAAAGGGGTCACGGGGACTCCTTGGGTGTCCTTGTACATGTTAGGACCCCTAGGGAGTCCCCCTGACCCCTTTTGACACATTGGAACACTCAAGTGTGCCTTAAGGGGTTGTAGGACCCCTTAAGACACACTTGAGCGTTCGAATGTGTCAAAAGGGGTCCTAGTATGCCCTATCACACGTTAGGACCTCTAAGAAGTCTCCATGACCTCTTTTGACACATTTCAGCACTTAAGTTTGTCCCAAGGGGCCGTATGACCTCTTACGATAGACTTGAGTGTTCTCATATGTTGAAAGGAGTCCGGGGGACTTCCTATGGGTCCTAGTACACTATATCAGACATTAGGACCCCTAGAAAGTCTTGATGACTCCTTTTGACACATTTCAACACTCAAATGTGTCCCAAGGGGTCGTATGACCCCTTATGACACACTTGAGAGTTCTAATATGTCAAAAGGGGTCATGGGGACTTCCTAAGGGTCATAACACATGATAAGACATACTAGGACCCGTTAGAAAGTCCCCATGACCCCTTTTGACATATTTCAACACTCAAGTGTGTCCCAAGGGGTCGTATGACCCCTTAGGACACACTTGATTGTTCTAATAAGTTGAAAGGGGTATTGGGCACTTCCTAAGGGTCCAAGTATGCCTTATCACACATTAGGACTCCTAAGAAGTCCCGATGACCAATTTTGACACATTTCAATAGTCAAGTGTGTCTCAAGGGGTCGATGAATTCTTAGGACAAACTTGAGAGCTCTATTGTACAATATCTGTTGATAATCACGCAACTCAACAAAGTCATTGGGAGGTTAAACAAGAACAATCAGATGGATCTTTGAATACTCAAGTGTGTCTTAAGGGGTCTTAAGACCCCTTTTGACACATTGGAATTCTCAAGTGTGTCTTAAGGGGTATTAAGACCCCTTAAGACACACTTGACCGTTGAAATGTGTCAAAAGGGTCATGGGGACTCCCTAGGGCTCCTAACGCATGATAATGTGTACTAAGACCCCTAGGGAGTCCCCATGGCCCCTTTTGACACATTTGAAGGCTCAAGTGTGTCTTAAGGGGTCTTAAGATCCCTTAAGACACATTTGAAGGCTCAAGTGTGTCTTAAGGGGTCTTAAGACCCCTTAAGACACACTTGAGCCTTCAAATGTGTCTTAAGGGATCTTAAGACCCCTTAAGACACACTTGAGCCTTCAAATGTGTCAAAAGGGGCCATGGGGACTCCCTAGGGGTCCTAGTACATGATATCAAGCATTAGGACCCCTAGGGAGTCCCCATAACCTCTTTTGACACATTTGAATACTCAAGTGTTTCTTAAGGGGTCTTAAGACCCCTTTTGACACATTAGAACACTCAAGTGAGTATTAAGGGGTATTAAGACCCCTTAAGACACACTTGAGCATTGAAATTTGTCAAAAGGGGTCATGGGGACTCCCTAGGGGTCCTAATGCTTGATAACATGTACTAGGACCCCTAGGGAGTCCCCATGACCCCTTTTGACACATTTGAATGCTCAAGTGTGTCTTAAGGGGTCTTAATACACCTTAAGACACACTTGAGTAATAAAATGTGTCAAAAGAGGTCATGGGGACTCCCTAGGGGTCCTAGTATGCGTTATCAAGCGTCAGGATCCCTAGGGAGTCCCCATGACCCCTTTTGACACATTTGAATGCTCAAATGTGTCTCAAGGAGTCTTAAGACCCCTTGAGACACATTTGAGCATTCAAATGTATCAAAAGGGGTCATGGGACTCCCTAGGGGTCCTAGTACATGTTATCAAGCATTAGGACCCCTAAGGAGTCCCCATGACCCCTTTTGACACATTTGAATGCTCAAATGTGTCTTAATGGGTCTTAATACCTCTTACGACACACTTGAGCCTTCAAATGTGTCAAAAGGGGTCATGGGGACTCCCTAGAGGTCCTAATGCTTGATAACGTATACTAGGACCCCTAAGGAGTCCCCATGACCTCTTTTGACATATTTGAAGGCTCATGTAAGACACACTTGAGCCTTCCAATGTGTCAAAAGGGGTCATGGGGACTCCCTAGGGGTCCTAGTACACATTATCAAGTGTTAGGACCTTAAGACACACTTGAGCGTTGAAATATGTCAAAAGGGGTCATGGAGACTCCTTAGGGGTCCTAGTATGTGTTATCAAGCGTTAGGACCCCTAAAGAGTCCTCATGACCCCTTTTGACACATTTGAATGCTCAAGTGTGTCTTAAGACCCCTTAAGACACACTTGAGCTTTCAAATTTTTCAAAAGGGGTCATGGGGACTTCTTAAGGGTCTTAATGGATGAGAAAGCATACTAGGACCCCTTAGGGGTCTTAGTATGCCTTATCTTGCATTAGGACCCCTAGAGAGTCCCCATGACCCCTTTTGAATCATTTGAAGACTCAAGTGTGTCTTAAGGGGTCTTAAAGACCCCTTAAGACACACTTGAGCATTCAAATGTGTCAAAAGGGGTCATGGGGACTCCTTAGGGGTCCTAGTATGCATTATTATGTGTTAGGACCCTTAGGAAGTCCCAGTGACCCCTTGTGACCCCTTAAGACACATTTGAGCATTCCAATGTGTCAAAAAGGGTCATGGGAACTTCCTAAGGGTCCTAATTAAGACCCCTTAAGACATACTTGAGAATTTAAATGTGTTAAAAGGGGTCATGGGGACTTTCTAGGGGTCCTAATGTGTGAAAAGGCATACTAGGACCCCTAGGGAGTCCCCATGACCCCTTTTGACACATTTGAATGCTCAAGTGTATCTTAAGGGGTCCTAAGATCCCTTAAGACACACTTGAGCATTCAAATGTGTCAAAAGGGGTCATGGTTACTCCCTAAGGGTTCTAACATGTGATAAAGCATACTAGGACCCCTAACTATGCATTCATAGGTGTCTTAGTATGCCTTATCACACGTTAGGACCCCTAGGGAGTCCCCATGACCCCTTTTGA
Organism: Chamaecyparis obtusa; assembly: GCA_027943335.1. Classification (NCBI taxonomy): domain Eukaryota; kingdom Viridiplantae; phylum Streptophyta; class Pinopsida; order Cupressales; family Cupressaceae; genus Chamaecyparis; species Chamaecyparis obtusa. Next base: position 2,167,359 of record BSBK01000882.1, read on the forward strand.
CACATTTGAATGCTCAAATGTGTCTTAAGGGGTCCTAAGACCCCTTAAGACACATTTGAGCATTCAAATGTGTCAAAAGGGTTTATGGGGACTCCCTAGGGGTCTTAACGTGTGATAAGGCATACTAGGACCCCCCCTAGGGAGTCCCATGACCCCTTAAGAAGTCCTCATGACCCCTTTTGACACATTGGAATGCTCAAGTGTGTCTTAAGGGGTCCTAGGACCCCTTAAGACACACTTGAGCATTCAAATGTGTCAAAAGGGGTCATGGGGACTCCCTAGGGGTCCTAGTACACCTTATCACGTGTTAGGACCCTTAGGAAGGGCCCATGACCCCTTTTTACACATTGGAATGCTCAAGTGTGTCTTAAGGGGTCTTAAGACCCCTTAAGACACACTTGAGCATTCAAATGTTTCAAAAGGTGTTATGGGGACTCCCTAGGGGTCTTAGTACGCCTTATCACACGTTAGGACCCGTAGGGAGTCCCCATGACCCCTTTTGACATATTAGAATGCTCAAGTGTGTCTTAAGGGGTCTTAAGGGGTCTTAAGACCCCTTAAGACACACTTGAGCATTCAAATATTTCAAAAGGTGTTATGGGGACTCCCTAGGGGTCTTAGTATGCCTTATCATGTGTTAGGACCTGTAGGGAGTCCCCATGACCCCTTTTGACACATTGGAATGCTCAAGTGTGTCTTAAGGGGTCTTAGGACCCCTTAAGATACACTTGAGCATTCCAATATGTCAAAAGGGGTCCCTAAGACCCCTTAAGACACACTTGAGCATTCCAATGTGTCAAAAGGGGTCATGGGGACTCCCTAGGGGTCCTAGTATGCCTTATCATGTGTTAGGACCCTTAAGAAGTCCCCATGACCCCTTTTGACATGTTTCAATGCTCAAGTGTGTCTTAAGGGGTTCTAAGACCCCTTAAGACACACTTGAGCATTCAAATGTGTCAAAAGGGGTTATGGAGACTCCCTAGGGGTCCTAATACGCGTTATCATGCGTTAAGACTCATAGGAAGTCCCCATGACCCATTTTGACACATTTGAATGCTCAAGTGTGTCTTAAGGGGTCTTAAGACCCCTTAAGACACACTTGAGAATTCAAATGTGTGAAAAGGGGTCATGGGGACTCCCTAGGGGTCCTAATATGCCTTATCACACGTTAGGACCCCTAGGAAGTCCGCATGACCCCTTTTGACACATTCGAATGCTCAGACATGTCTTGAGGGGTCTTAGGATCCCTTAAGACACACTTGAGCATTCAAATGTGTCAAAAGGGGTCATGGGGACTTTTTAGGGGTCTTAGTATGCCTTATCACGCATTAAGACCCCTAAGAAGTCCCCATGACTCTTTTTGACACATTAGAACCCTCAAGTGTGTTCCAAGGGGTCGTAGGACCCCTTCAGACACACTTGAGGGTTCAAATGTGTTAAAAGGGGTCATGGGGACTTTCTAGGGGTCCTAGTATGTCTTATTATGTGTTAGGACCCCTAGGAAGTCCTTGTGACCCCTTTTGACACATTAGAACCCTCAAGTGTTTCCTAAGGGGTTGTAGGACCCCTTCGGACACACTTGAGGGTTCAAATGTGTCAAAAGGGGTGATGGGGACTTCATAGGGGTCCTAGTACACCTTAGCATGTGTTAGGCCCCTAAGATGTCCCCATGACCCCTTTTGACACATTGGAATGCTCGAGTGCTACCGCCCCTTCAAACACACTCGAGCATTCCAATGTGTCAAAAGGGGTCATGGGGACTTTCTAGGGGTCCTAATGTGTGATAAGGTGTACTAGGATGCCTAGGAAGTCCCCATGAACCATTTTGATATATTTGAACCCTTAAGTGTATTTGAAGGGGTCCTACGACCCCTTAGGACACACTTGAGGTCAAAAGGAGTCATGGGGACTTCCTAGGGGTTTTAACATGTGATAAGATGTACTAAGATGCATACAAAGTCCCCATGACCCCTTTTGACACATTTGAACCCTCAAGTGTGCCCGAAAGGGTCCTATGACCCCTTCAAACACACTGGAGGGTTCACATGTGTCAAAAGGGTTTCATGAGGACTTTCTCGTGGTCCTAGTACACCTTATCATGCGTTAGGACCCCTAGGAAGTCCCCATGACCCCTTTTGACACATTGGAATGCTCGAGTGTGTCCGAAGCGGTTGCTTCGGACACACTCAAGCATTCCAATGTGTCAAAAGGGGTCATGGGGACTTCCTAGGGGTCCTAATGCATGATAAGGCATACTAGGACCCCCAGGAAGTCTTGATAACCCCTTTCGACATACAATTTAAATATTATGATCTATAAAGTTTATATATTAATATATATATAAGATATTATTATATAAAATATATATTAATATATAATTATATCTATAGTACATATTAAAAAATATATAAAATATTTACATAATACCCCTTAAACATTATATATATATATATATATCTATTTATATATAATTTGTACATATAAATATAATATAAGTTAGTTAAATATATTTATATACAATACATATTAATATAAAAAATATATATTAATATATAATTATATATAATATATATTAAAAAATATATTAAAATATTTACATAATACCCCTTAATACCCCTTAAACGTTATATATATATATATATATATATATATATATATATATATATATATATATATATATATATATATATATATATATATATATAATTTGTACATATATTTATATCATATAAATGTTAAATATAATTATATACAATACATATTAATATATAAAAATTATATTAATTTATAAAATATTATAATATAAAATATATATGACATACAATTTAAAACCCCTAAGATATTATAATATAAAGTAGATAAATTAATATATAATTATATATAATACATATTTAAACATTATATAGAAAAGTTCAATTTACTTGGCAAAATCGGGTACCCGATTTACCCAATTTCAAAAATTCAAAATTTTCATATACTCCCGCCATTTTTTCATACTTGGCAAAATCGGGTACCCGATTTACCTGGCTAAATCGGGTACCCAATTAGGCTTGTGCTTTGGTGTCAGGTTTGCCTAGGTGTACTGACACCCAGACCTACTAAAAAGTCAACATACATTTTCATGCGCTTTTGGACGACTAAAAAGTGGCTTTTTTTACATCGCCACTTTTTGGCCCCTCATCTTCTTGCACATACCCATGACTATAGGGTTCATCATCATAGCCATCATAATAGTCATCATAGTCGTCATATGTGGGTGTGGCACTCTTCATGGAAGAGGTATCACAAGTATTATCCCATTGCTCATTATGGTATGTCTGTAACGCCCCGCCAGGCAACCCAAGAGGACAAGACATAAAACCTCTATAAAATGCAAGTAGTGAATTTTTATTTTATTTTATTTATTTATTTTAACTAGAATAATATTCATCATTACACTTCATATTTCTAAAAGAAGAAATAATTTTCTACTACTTGAATGTAAGATTTATACAACTTAAGTCCTCCCAGGTTCCCTAACATCGCTACTAAAGCAACATCATATAAACCATTTACATGCATAAGATATTCACGGAATCATGAGCTTAAAAGATCTACATTCATTTTAATGCACCAAGTTAAATGTCCCTAACTTATTTCTTTTATTAAACATAGGTTAATCATCCAACATCATTATTCCTTTTATCAACTCATTCCATAAATTCATATTGATTTCATCTACATCTACTATCCTTTATATCACTTTTCTCTAATAATTTAGGTAAGAGATTAATATTCATTAAGGTAGGCATCATCCTAGGTACTTCATTAACATGAACCAAGTATTAACATTAAAATCAAATTACTATTCTATTGCATTGTTTCATAACCATTCATTGTTAATAATTCCAATCACTAATCTATCATTTCTCAATAATCTCTTTGAATTCTTTCATCAAGAGAGAATACATTATTGTTGTGATACATCATTATATATAATTATATTTAAGATTATTTCCTTTACACATGGACAACATAAGAGGATAGGATAAATAACATAAACACTTTCTTTTAATGCTAGTAACATGTCCAATATTCCACATTCTTTTCCCTTTCTTTTACCTAGAACTACCCATTCCCTTATGCATTGCTTTGAATTGAGATTGCATCAATACTACAAGACTCCTTTTAGGAGATTAAAAATTACATGAATACAAATACATAGGTACATCTCAACATATTAAAATATCCAATAAGAAATCTTCAACTGCAGATCTGGAAAGGAATATGTGCTAGGATCATCCAAAGAATCATGATCAATACCTCGATATAAATATTAACCACCCAACCACGTGGAACCAATAGGCCCACTGCCCTGAGCTAGGAGATAGAACCAAAGGCCCATACAAGAGGTAACGACTAGGAAATTCCTAAGGTGGTGATAAAATTTCCCCAAAGTCACAACACAAAAGAAAAGACAAGAAGACCACAAGGAATACCAGAGGCATGATCAAATTTAGTAGAGACTATAAGCTACAAGCTAGGTGAGTGTCATCGCATAGCCCTCACCCCTTGGGTTGTCCTGGTACTAGCCACTCTTGGCCCTGGCCCCCAAGTAGGCACATGCGGAACCGAATGCCTCTCGTACAGACAAGGTCATCCAGTCGTACCTACGCATAGGTACCTTCTCCCACTCCCATCCTTAGCCTTTACTAGCACTAAAGGCATGGGCGAGGCACAATTAATCTTGATTAGTGTGTAATTTCCCATTCCAATAATCTCCCATTCCCAATTCATTTATTTAGGTTATCACTTGATTAAATAACTCATAGTAGGTTATCCTGGTACTAGCCACTTAGGGCCCCGGCCCCTCACTATGAGCCACTCACCTAGTGTACTTAGGTTCCCTAAAATACATATAAAAATCATAAGATCATAATAGATCCATCATCAAGAATTCATATCAATTCCATAACAACATTTGATTGAGTTTAGGAAAACATATGTTGTCCCTAGTCCACTTGACAACCCTAAACCCAATATGGCATACAGAATGTTCCAAACATATAAGAAGACATCCAAGTGATATTATAAATATATTCAGAGTATACATAGATCCAATTAACCAAAAAAAACATTCTAATAGCCTCTGGTGACCATACGAAACCTTAAAACTTAATGATGTTCTTAAACTGAATTATTTCAAGCAAGGATTAAATGCAAAGAATAGTCATCATAGAACAGTCATCCATATCTTCCAAAAAACAAATAATAAAGAAAATATCTTCAGTGGAGATTTAGATAACATAATTATGGACTCTCAATTTGATTTTTAGGAAGATCCAACGGTGGGAAAGAAAGTTATGACTTCTGGTTTAAAACAGAAAATTCTGGTTAGGTTTCAGACCTGCCTTCACTAAAACGGTTGTAATTTTCACAAAACATAATAAAAATTCTCCAAACCAATTGGAAATGAAAGATAAGACTTAGGATAATCTTTTATATCAAATTTAGACTTTTATATAATCATATCAGCCTGTAGCATACAAATACATTTGACAGAAAATTCAGAATCGAGAATGGACATGCATAGTCTGCCAAAATGTCAAAATAAGGCATTAATTCGACCCTAAAAATAAAATCAGAGAGATACCCATTTGAGATCTGTGAATTTTACTTCCAGAAAATCAATTTAGTAAAACCCTAGATGCAATTTAAATTATTATAATAATAGATCTCCAAAAATAGGTTGCTAAAAACCCTAGGAAAACACATGCCAATTCTTACAAACAAAAACTCAAAACTTTAAAATAACCATAAAAATTAAAAGTACAGATATAATAAATAATTATAATATATAAATCGATCCATAATCTATCAGAGACATAAAGTAACTAACATATTCAATCCATACCTCATGTCCTACGAAGGTTGAATCGAAGAAGGAAGGAACAAAAGAGAAGACAAATCCAAACTTGAGATGCATCCTTCAAACCCTATCCACTTTCAGAAATCTCCATGAAAGAAAGAAATAATTCCACAGCAAAGAATCCCTCTCTCAACTATTAAAATTCTCACAAAAATGTCTCTCTCCCAAAAGCAAAGATAACCAAAAATTCTTAAAGACATATGCTTACAAAATCTCCCTCACATCTCCAAGTTTTCTCTCCAAAATCACCATGAAAATTAAAGCCATTCTCTCCTCAATGCTTCAGCCCCAAAATCCCCCCTCTTCAAATGAGAAAGTAGTGCATATAAATAGATTTCTAAAGGTTGAGAGGAAAAGTAACCAACTCCCAACTAACTCTTAACTAAAGGGTATTATAAAATAACTTAATATCATACAACTATATTACTCAAATATACAATAAAAGATTATTTGTATTCATTCATACACATATGTAATATTATCCTAACATATATGTATATGCCATCATTAATTACATCAATATCTATATATATAACCTATCCTCATTATTAATAATTAACAATTGAGAATAATATACCTCGCATTATTTAATATTTAATTATTAATAATATTATACTTTACATTAATCCCAAAATATACACCATCAACAATATCTACAATAATTAACATATAATCACATATAAATTATATATATATAAATACATATATGTGTGCACCCATATATATATTTCCATATATATATATATATATATATATATATATATATATATATATATATATATATATATATTTATATTTATATAGATACATGCCAAATACCAAACACTATAATCTATAAGATTATGAAGTAATAGATCACAATATTATTACCTATTTATAATTGCTATAGGATATAACACTAAGGTAGAATAAAATCACATGCCTCAAAATAAATCTAATCATCCAAAGAGGCCATACAAATCATCTATGAAACATATCGAGAAAACCATAAGATCAAACAAGGTCAACCAAAGTCAACAAGGAAAGTCAAGCCACACTCCTGAAACACAACATAGAAAGATTAACTAAGAATCATACCAAGAAGGAGAAATAAATAAAATGAGTAAACAAATCATACAACCAAATGAATTCAAGTGGTCACAAGGCACTAACTACAACCATGCCCAACCGGGTGCGTTAGATCTGGGTTTTTGACCCAAAGGTTGACTGACAAAGAAGGAACCCTAATATTCCCAAATTGGAATAATGACAAAGGAAGACTCATGTAGGGGCCTTAGTACTATCTCCATAACAACAACCATCGAGGATTTGAGGGCATGCTCAGACCTGTGAAGCCAGGTGAAGTCGATGCTCGGTACCTGCAAGCCTGCATCACAAAGAAGAAATACATATGCACGGATATACATATAAAAGAAAACATTGCAGACAGATGACCAGGATCGATACATCGTGTGGACCTCAGCTATGTGAGTAACTATGACTTCGTCCTGAATCATGAAAACACATCATGTATATATATACACTCAAAGCACGTAGCATCATCATAATGAAGGTTAGAATCTCAAGCATTGTGTTAGTCTCTTATCAATACTAATAATAAATTAACATAATCAAGTCATCAAGTGAGATACAAGATTCATCCAAGGTAACCTTAATTGAAGAAAATATAAATAACCACTTATATATATCTATCAAGTACATATCATATAACATCCTAACTATGTTCATAAAGGTCTTGTAGGTACTCAATACATACATGGAGATAAATACATACAAGAATGATACCTTTAGATAGTATGTCTGATATTAGAATCATTGAGTACTAGCTTATGAAATTATTATAAACAACTATAGGAATAGATCAAACAAGTATCATGTACAACTTAAGCTGTAAGAAAATATTGAAGGATCTTAATTCTTTCAAAAACACAAAACTTATATTAAGGTTAGAGGGGTATTACAATGTCTCATGAAGAGAAGTAAGACTCTTGGGAGAAGTAGAAGAGGAATGAGATCGTGAAGAAGAGGAAGGTGAAGACCTAGTGGAAGAAGAAGACTTAGATAATGAGGAATTTGAATGATGTTTAGAATAGTCATGATAAGATTCGGGAGATGAAGAATGATGAGAAGACTTAGAATATGAAGAATGTTTAGAAGAATCATGGTATGACTTGGAAGATTTAGAAGATGAAAGACTTTTAGAAGAAAGAGGTTGTGACAGGATCATGCGTATGATTCTAGCAAAGGCAAGTGATTCCTTCAATCTTTTTTCTATTTTTATCTTAAGTTTATCACCTTTGCCTATCTAGAAGAACTGTTAGAGGAACAAAAATCTTTGAATTCAGTAATGAGTTCAAGATCATCCATTTTTAAAAGAGGTTCCATAGCAAGATATTTGTAATTCATGGTTTTGGAAGAAGAAGAATCAAGCATGGAAGTGACAGAAGAGATGAAATAGAAGAAAATAGACTAGATAGTAAGAGGAAAAGAATTAGGACTTAGACGAAAGAAGAAAGAAGAAGACCAAGAGTCATCTTGTGTAATTGATACCATTAACATTTGTTTGGATGTTGAGCAACATGACAGCACCTAGGATCTAACCTAGACTGACCAAGGAAGACTGAGAATTGAAGACGCTTGGTGATAAGATGGCCTCACAAAATGTCAACACCAAACTAGGATAATCAAAGTTCTCTAATGTCCAAAGGGAGATGGTAAGATAGAAATTGCAAAAGGCATTACCAACACTGTCAAAGAGGTGCCTCAAATCAAAGGGTGACTACCCTTGCACTTTTGAATCAGGAGGTTGGACTAGGCCAAAATATAATTGAAATTGAATTTGATGGAAATGGTTTGGACAAAAAGAGTACTAAAATTCTCCAAGAATGTGGCTAACAATTCTAGAGATAAACTCTCACCAAGAATAGTCTTTCAACTTGATAATTATTTCCAAGGTGACTTTGTAAACCAAATGATGCTATCCCTAGAGGACAAAGACAAGTCTCTAATGACAGGATAGAAAATCAAGCAAGCTGTAAAAAGGTTGGTGCTTCAACTCAGGAACTCAGTTTTTGTGTTTGTTTTAAAAGATCAAGTATATCAACAAATTTTTATCATTGATCAAGCACATAAGACAACAATCAAGGAGTTCAAGCAAGAAGTTGTCTTAAAACAATGAGCAAGGGGCAAAGCAACCTTGCACATGAAAAATCAAGTGACTTAGTATGCTACTCCTTAAAGATTCTACTTGTGTATGTTCTTGAAAATGTTTTAGCAGGCACGTAGAACACAACAACATCCTAGCAAGCTGTCTACAAGGATATACATGGCTTTTCTAAAATGAATCCTTGATATACGCAAGGTACGTGAGGCACAAATTTGTAGATGAGAAGAATCATAAATCACACAGCTGGGGGGAGACGGTAACCCAAATCTCCTCCTTCACTTCTCAAAGGTATAAAGTTCTTTGAGGCTTAGCCAAGAGTGAAATCTAAATCATTCCCAAGAGAGGTGTCTTTGGATTCACCTCCCAATATTTATACTCTGCTGGAACATGGGAGTTAAGGTCATCCCTTGAGGTGATGAAATCCCCAAGCAGGCCTTCTAAAAATAAAAAAGTAAGTAATTCACTATCAAAAGTATTGGAAAACACTAAAGGTGGTACATTTAACCCTTCAAGTAAATGTGAAGTGAGTCCACAAAGTGGTGCATTTAACTCCTCACACAAATTCAAAGTGAGTCCACACCCTAGAAAACTAGTGAGTTCTAAAAAGCACAAAAGGGTTGCCTGGTGGAACAATTAACGCTTCTTTCTATATAGACCCCTCCCCTTTAATGTGGCACTGACCTTGCAACCACGGGGTGGAACGAGGGGCTGACAGATGAGCGAGTCCAATAACCCAAGATAGCAATCTAGATCAATCATAAGTAATCTAAAATTACTAATCAATACTACTCATAAGTGCAAGAGGGTTTGAATCATGGAATATTTAACTTTCCAAGTAAACATGAAGTGAGTCCACAAAGTGGTGCATTTAACTCTTCATGTAAACAAAGAATGAATCCATGCCCTAGATTACTTAATGAGATTTTTTTTGATATTGAAACCAAGAATTACTTAATTTTTAAACACAAGCATTCACTTAAACACAAACTTGTATAAAAGCAAAACTATGTTCATTCATTTCCCATTAAGAGCATCAAAAATGTGTTCTATGAAAGCATGTAACACTCAAGCCAAACACATGAGAGATTAATTTTATGCCCAAACCAAGTGTTATAGAGATTTTAAGAAATCACCTTAGGTCCAACGATCTACAATCCAACATTTAGCACACATCCGAAAAAAAACCCTCAGATGGTTAGATATGAAAATCAATTGTTAGGAGTTTGATTTAACATTGCTGTCTTCAAGACAGTCTTTAAAGATTGATTTATTTGACCCATAAAATCACAATATTAAAATTTTTGGAAACAATGAAGTTTTTAGCCAACATCAAGAACTACCATTTTCCAAAATTATAAAGTCTTATAATTCCATTTGGTTCTTCGACCAATAACGTTTTCAGACTGCAATTTTTCTGTCATAAATCAGATTTAAAACACCAAACCCTGCCTAGGAAATCACATATCTTTGTCAAAAAGAATCCAAATGAAACCAAACTAATTTCAAAGAAACTATTAATGAATCTAGTTTCCAAATATGTAAGCCATTTATTTTTCTCATTCATAAATTATTTTCTAAGAGAAAATCATTACCTGCAACTCCAATGTAGATTGTTAAAAACCATTTTTCACTCAAATGCCCATAACTTTCACAAATCTACATAAAACTGACTCAAAAAAAAAGGAAATTAAATATAATTCATGTATCTTTCCAATGAATATTATTATATGTCTTGATACTTCATAATTTTTCCGTACCAGATGTTTCAATCTGACTGTATTTAGAGAATCTCAAATCTGCAGATACCCACTTTCACCAAAATGATCATAACTTATTCATTTCTTTATAAAAATGAACCAAACCAAAAGAATGAGAAAGAGGATTCATCATTCTATCCATAAATTACTATATTATAGGATTTATAGTCTGTACATGGCCGTACAAGGCCTGGAACCAACACTAAAACTGAAAAAGCAATCAAGAATGAGGCCAAAAATTAATCTTTTCTGCCCCATGGTGAGCGCCAAAAATGTGTGATAGAAAATGGTCACACTTATGTGAATCATTGCATTCAAGAATACTTAATAATGAGCTCTTGAATATCAATTCACAGCTCTCTATCTGTGGAGTGCATGGCTTTCTATGAGGCCCTCAGATTGAACCCATGCAAGTACACCGTAGAACGAGAGATTCAAGGAGGAGAAGCAAGAATGCTAATCTCCATTGAATTGAGTTCTTGCATGCAAATTAAATTAATCTATATAATTTCAATGCAAGAAAATAAACTAATTTATTGAAATGAAGATTAAACTATATGATTGCAAGAAATAAACTGTTTTATTAAAATTAATCTATATGCAATACAAGAAATAAACTATTTTATTGAAATGGAGATTAAGCTAAAACAATGAAATAAATTAAACTAAAATGCTATGAATATCAATCTATATGTATCTATGCAAGCTAAAACAATGATCTCCAAAGCTCCAATGTCGCCAAGAAAACTGCAACATAACAACGGTATGAAAATTCTAGATGTCTAATTGAGAAGGAGAGGGCTCCTTTTATAAGAAACTGATGACAAGAATGCATCTCCAAGATCAATGTGGGATAAATCCAAAAAAGAGGAAAGAAAGCTCATTTTTTAGAAAGTGTGGAGAGAAGGAATTTTATTTATTTTTAATTATTTGTTTCCCTTTTTTCATCACAAAGAGCTTTAAGAGGATTTTTTATTTATTTAAAAGAATGATTCTCTATTAATTAAATAAGATAACATTATTTAATTAAAAGAGAGATATTTTTCTAAATAAGATAAAATCATTTAATTAAAAAAGATTTTATTTCATTTAAAAGATATTTTTTTCAATTAAATAAAGTTATTTTATTTATCTAAGAGATAATATTTCTTTTAATTAAATAAAATTTATTGAAAGAATTAGGAAAATGATTCTTGTTTTATTTTTATTTGATTTATTTCCTTTTCCATCACAAAAGATCTTTTGAGAGGATTTTATTTATTTTAAAAGAATAATTCTCTTTTAATTAAATAAAATAAGGTTATTTAATTAAAAGATGAATATTAATTAAATAAAATAAAATCATTTAATTAAAAAGGGTTTTAATTAAATAAATTTATTTTACTTAAGAGATATTACTTTCAATTAAATAAAGTTATTTTATTTATTTAAAAGGGATTATTTCTTTTAATTAAATAAAATTATTGATGACATGATTAAACCTTAGGAGATTATTGAAATGATTGAAATAGTTATGATTTGATCAAGGAAATTGATTTGAATATACTATAAAGCATTGATTCAGAAAATTGATATTTGACAAATTCAATAAATGGGGCCCAAAGTCTAGGCGACCATTTTAGGGTGCATACAACATGGAGAATAGGATCCCATAGAAATAGAGAGAGACTTGCCGCATCAACCATGTGAAAAATAGAGTCTCTAATATTATAGGAAGTATGTGATATCCTAATTATAAGACCATTTATTTGTGACATGACAATCTGTAACTTGACAAGTCAAAAGAGGCAGTAACTTGAGGAATTCCAAACAATGTCATGCCAAAATATACAACATGACAGTGAGAGAGGCAGAGTAGAATTGGAAGCAGTTATGACTGAAAAGACTATTCAAAACAAATTCCCTAAGCAAGTGGAAAGTAGTTTTGAAGGTAGTCTTATAGAAACAAGCAACAATTATAAGAGTGGAAGTCTTTTGTTTGTCAAATATAGAACTTGAAGGTAGATTAAGTCATGTAGCTAAGGATATGGAGATTCAATATTGGCAACTCTCAAACTACTTTAATAAGAACCATAGGGAAAGAAAGAATGATATGCATGTTATTAAAGGTGTGGAAAGAAAATATGACATGATGCCATGAAAAGTGAAAAGAGGTCAGTATAGTACAATGTACATAGACTTTAAAAAACCATGACATTTGTTAAGGAAACCAAATGGTCAATGACAATTGATAAGCATGAAAGTGCTTAGAAATTCATCGTGGGAATAAGACCTATGCTGGAAAAGTGATTGGAGAAAACACAAAAGGGTAGTGAAGAAACATTTATCAGTTAAGGATGCCTCTAAAACCATCATGCAAGTGACAATAAAGGGTAGTTAAATAGTTAGAGGGCATCTTAGAGTAAAATGAATGAGGTGGACAACATTTGAGATTATTCTACCAACTTCCCACAAATTTATGCAAGTGGAGAGCTGATATAGTAGTCTTAGCAAGGAAAAGGTCGACCTTAATCATCTTCTACACCACACAAGAGGAGTTCCAGCATTCTAGTAAAAATAAAGACAGTTTCAACATCTAGAAATAGGAAATTTTTAGTCAAAGCATGCCACCTGTCTTTCATCAGTTATTTCTCATTTACAAAACTTTAGGAAGCTGTTGTAGCTCTAAAAAGCATGCCTAGAATCTGATTTCTATCAATTCTTTCTTTTCTTTCCGCTAAGTTGTAATTTTGTAAGCTATTTCTAGCAAAAAGATGGTATTGCAACTCAGATATGGGTATTTTTGTTGTTTTCTACTATCTATTGTAACTGAAATGCAGTTCTTTTTGATAGAACAGAAGCATTGTAATACATTTTGAGAAAAACAGAGCACTGTAAGGTCAATTCTTGCTACATATACCTTTGTCATCAATAAAGCATAAGCATTTTGCCTTCAAAGGACTATTTTTTTGTGTACCATATGAATGATTGATGTTACTTGTGATGATATCTATAGAAGTTATGTATCATTTATCAATACCTTCAAAACAAAGATTTCAATGCAATATAAACTCATCAACTAATAAATCAAATGTTTGAAAGAACTCTGTCAATGCATAAGGAAGTCAATATAATCAAATTGAAATGCTAAGAAATGAAATAGTTTTGCAGAAAATCGAGAGTTTTATTGCTTGATTGTTCACCCGATTACACTAGTCTTTATGGATGCTATATTTTCTTTATGGATTTAATAAATTTGTATGAATGGTTGTCTCATTGCATAGGATTAAGTCAATTGATACTTATGCATTCATTTCTATGTTACTTTGTAATTTCCCTATAGGACGAAAATGCAATATGTTGGATAAAACCCTAGTGAAGTGTTTGATCTCTCTTTATTTATTTTGTTATTGATATTTGCTATGTGGTTATACTCCCTGTTTATGATCATTTCATGAGGAAATGTCTTGATGGCTCATGGGCTGCAAGCTCAGGCATCATACATTGTTCATGAGTGCACTGTTTAATACTGGCATTATTTACATGTTTTCATTGGCTGGTGATCAAACAATGAGCTCATAAACAATGCATGATGCCCTAGCTTGCAGCTAATGATGCCCTAGCTTGCAGTTATCTCTTCTATAATGATAGAGGAGTGAAAGGAAATGATCAATGAGGTTGCTACTATTAGATCATACATGAATACACTTACTATTTTTCTTTTGAGCTTGGGCATCATGCAATGTTATTGTTGTCATTGCATGCTTGCTACTGGTTTGCACCATATATTGTTTTATATACTATTTATTTCATTCAAACCGTGAGCTTGGAATTTGTAATGTATTTTACAGAAAATGAGACATTTTGAGTGCTGCATAGACATACATGCAGTAGCCAAAGTGTCTCATTTACTTGACGGCTTGATAAACTTGGAGTGATTACTCTAATATTAATTAAGGGGTTGTTAATGTGTGTGCAAAGTTTTTGCAGGAAAGAGGGTGGTAAAAAGAGGTTTTACTTCTTAGTGTCTCACTCATGGGAATATTCACTACAAGGTTGCATGGGACAGGGGTACTTAGGGTACGAGTATGGGTACGGGTATGACTATTTTTAAAAATAGGGGACAGGGGTACTTGGGTATGTCAATTATCTTTTTAATATAATATATGCTAAATGTTTAGATGCTTAACAAAGAAGAAAAAGTTATTGAAACATAATGCATGAAATAATGCAATGTTTTAATATCCTATGTTGTATTCATAGCATCTATGGGAAATGTGTCAAAGACCATTTTTAACATTGTGCACAATGACTTAAAAAAGTATAAGCTGTAAGAGACTAAAGAAAGAAGGCCAAGGTGTTACCTCACTAAAATGATAGTAATAATGAGACAAAGAACCATGAAGACTAAATCCAAGGAGACCAGATCTAAACATCTGGGTTCGATCAAATTCAAAAATTGGTTTGCCTTCATAGCACTGTCAAGTCAACAGCATGAGCATTATTTTGTGTCTAGAGTGTCATCAATGTTTTTAAATGTAGAATGAAATGGTTGTAAGTATGCATTTCTTCTACATGCAAATGATTTTGAGATACAGACCTGTGCAATCCATTCTCCCAAGGAATAGACAGCACCACTTATCACCATCTCTGCCAAAACAGGATTTTTCATAAAGTGATGTTAGAATAGTTACTAAAATGGTCATAAATTATGTTCTTATAGTAAAAGAATACTTTGACTTAAGAAAAAAACTACACTATATTCAAACATGACATTGTGCTTTAAAAACTAAAAAGGTACCTGTAATGAAGAACTTCATTTCGACTTGCTAATTGGTTGTCACTATTAACTCTAAGCTTGTCTTTAAAGTTTGAGCTTCACTTGGTTTTGAGAATAGTTTAATATTCTCTACTAAACAAGGCCAACCACGTGAAGGTGGAAGCTCATTTGGCCCCTCCCCTCCCCACCCCCCCCTAACATCACTCTAAATTCCCCATTAACATTTAATAACATTCATTCATTCATCCATTTTTGAAATATAACATTCAATCATTATAATCACATGATAACATTCATTAACACACAACATTCATGAATAATTCATTAACACACAACATTCATGAATAATTCATTAACACACAACATTCATGAAGAATTAATTAACACATCATTCATCAACATTACTAGTACAAAATTACATCTATTAAGACAACGTTCTTTCATTAGCAACAAATGTTAATTACAATCATTTCTTTTTGGGTTTCTTGCTATTTTTTTTAATCATGTAATTTCTTAGAGGAAGATCAATGTCCTCATCATTCCCCTCCTCTAGTGATTCTAATCCCAATGTGTGTCTCCTCCTCATGTGTTTAGGAACACGAGGCCGCTACGCTAAAGGGGGGTCCGTTGCAATAACAACTACTTCATGAGTTAAATTCACACCATTTTATATTAGTGAATTACAAGTATTTAAGTAAGTAAAAGAACTATAAATCAAAAAATTAATTTAAAAGAACAAAACATAGATTTTCTTTACCTGAATGTGCCACATGATCTACATGGTGATTAGTCTGAACATCCTCCGGCACTCATTCAGCATGACATGATTTTGTATCCTCTAAAATATACACAAAAATGTTACACCAAGTTCAATTTAAGATGTTAAATTGTATTAATAATTACATAATTAGTTTTAAATAGAAAATGAGCACCTCCTTGGACAGTATGATGCACATCAGGGGCTTCATGATGCGGCGTATGATCTGTGTCACGATTAAGAGGCTGCATTGCAATGTCATGCACATTATTATCAAATTGATTGTTGCTCAAGTATTCAATTTCTAATATATTTTTTGGCATATTTACCTATGCACATGATGCAAGAGACTCTTCGGTTGGGCCAGTGGAAGCTTGCCATAGGTGTTCAGCCACGGCTTGATAGCCTTCCTTGAAGGCAATTTTTTTGTGTTCTTCCATGGCCTCTAAATTAAAATCAGAGCCCTGCATTTTTTGATTAAACAAAATTATTTGAATTTTATAAATAATTTTTCTCTATAATTCACTTACTGCTACTTACAATCCGTGCTTTAATTTTTGAATATCCTCCAGCACCAAGTCTGTGCTGCCCAATCTTTTGCAGCCTGGCCTTTGTTGCCATTGAAGTGTCCTACAACCTATGAAAAGTTTGAAATATGTTAGATGATATAGATATAAAGATCACTAATTAGTGCATTATTACATTGTACTAGTAGGTAATACTATTGCATACCTTCTCACATTTGTTGGTGAAATTCCTCTTTGAGCATCCACTTTTTCCTTTGCATCCAAAATGAATTCATTCCAATCACTCACTGAAATAAAGGGAGGACGCTTGTACTTTGGGTTCTGGATGAGACTCTTTCTATATGTGTCCCTCACAGTCTTAAGATGTTTGCAAGCTCTTTCTAAAATTTTCTTCTCATCAAAAATATTATTACCAAACTCATGCTCTAAATCTTTAACGAGCTGATCTTTTAATTTTTTTTCTTGCAAATTCCACCTTTTAAGAAAAAACACAAAATTGTTAGATATAGCTACTAAAAGAAAAGACCCAAATGAAAGGAAAAATAATGTACCAATTATTGATATGAAAAAAAAATAGTGGGATAAAGTTAGTTCACTTATGATGTTCCACCTTGTACGTATGGTGGGCCTGAATATATGCAGTGCAAGGTCATAAAGCTTCTTATAAAATGTATCGTTTCCTACAAAAAATGTCATGGGATATCTTCGAGTCTTTAAGCCCTTACAAATTTTGCAAGGACAATAAAATTTTCCATCACCTTTTCTTTTTAAGGTAGACCACAGTCTAGCAATTGTCTCCCTATTTTTTTGTGCGTTGATATCGTCAGACATGGTCTTTCTTGAATGGAATGACTCGTTGGTGGAAGAAGGATGATTTGTTTGCAACCTGTAGATAAAAATTGTTACTAAACAACCATTTTATCAACCATTTTAATATCAAAAACATCACATGAAATATCTTTATCATTTAGATTTTAATGGTATATTTTAACTTTTAATCAGAATTTTGTGTAATATAGGGACCCCTATTCAAAATTATGTCAATACCAACTAAGTGCTAGTAATTTTGAAAGCTTGCATATACAATATCCTTTCATAATAATGTTGATGAGCCTATAGAAATATATGCATTCAATTTCTTGAGTAAAATGACAAAAAATTGACATGCTCAGTCAATCAATCTCACAAGGCTAGGATTATAGAACAAAATAATGTCTAATCTAAAATATTGAGGAATTTGACCTAATTTTGAAACCTAATCTAGCTACCCTCCTGGTATTAATGGAGAAAGCATATTTAAGTTTGAGAAACTGTAATAGTAATACTTTGTATGAGAAGTACACCCACAAGTCGTATACCTATAGAGTTTTTGCATGCTTTCATCTTGGTGCAGGGGCACCAAGTGGACACATGAAACTAAAAGGTACACCAGGACCTATGAAGGAGACCATGAAGGTACCAAGAGAAATAAATGCTTAATGAAGATATGTAAAGTCATTTGATAATGTACCATGGCCTTTGAGCCATTGGGATGTAATAGAAATGATAAAATCTTAAAAATGTAATAGATTGCCAAGATTGGCAACTAGGCCAAAATGGCTAAGGTGTAAGGTTTATGGGATAGGGTCATTTGAATTTGATTTAATGTTTAATATGGTTTTAAGGGTCTTAACATATGTAATAAGGCTATCAAAGCCTCTAAAAGATGTAAAAGGCACTAAAAGTGCAATATTTTGTAAAATTGCCAACATTGGCAATATAACCCAAATGGGCTTAAGGAGGATTAGTTAGGAGTTAGTAGAGGTAAGAAGTTATTCAAGGTTGTCTTTAAACCTTTTAAGAGTCTTTAGGTTAGTATATAAATTTTGAGTGGTTGAGTTGACAACTTTGTTGTCAACTTGACAACATTTTTCTTATGTTATGTTGTTAACAGTCAGTTAAGACTAGTATACAGGCAGTTAGGAAGTAGTTTGAAGGTTCAAGTCATTTTCTTGAAGGTTAGAGTCTTATTTTAGAGAGATCCATGTGAGTGGATAGGGGGACCATAATGAATATGTAATGGGATGAATTGAAAGGTTTATTTTGAAGGAACAAAGTTAAATTCTCTACAAATTGGTAACTTGTTGTCCAGTGGAATAGTCCCTATAACAGTAAATTGGTTCGAATGAATAGAATGTGATTTGGGGTGTTTGTGGTGTGTGCAAGGCTTTTCTACTACCAAAAGCCCTAGAAGAATCCCCATTTCCTTGGTGATGTGTGCTTGTGCAATGCAGCATAAGATGCGAAATAGAATTGCTGCAATTATGTTTGGGACAAAGGAGCAAGTGAGATCAGGTCTGCAAGAAGGATTGGAGAGGAGATAACAAGAATGGAGGTTTTGGCAAAATAGATTTGGGAATAGAATGCTCTAGGAAAGAGTAATATTAAGATGGAGATCCTGAGGTGAAGAAATAGATGTAGATCACAAAGGGAGCTTCAACAATGGAGGACCTTTATATTTCATCCATGAAGGAAAGTAGTTTGATGATGGAAAGGTGCAAAACCTAGGAAAAGCTCCTAAGGACAAAAAAATTGTATGGTAATGGTGTATAGGGTGAATCAAATGTGTGTGAATGAGCTTCTAGATGACCCAATAGGATATTTACATTTCAAGGCTGATTTTACTATTGGAGGGCTTTTTTTAATGGCTTAGGGTCACATCTTAACATTTGTCAAAGACAACACTATTTTCACATGTCTTTTGGATATTTGATCTAAAACTTATGAGATCATTTTAGGGATTAAATAAGGCTCAACTGTGATTGAAAAACATATAAATGATAGGTTTAGGCCAAGCAATTGCAAAAATGAGTCCTAAAACATATCTATGGAGATGAACACCAAAATGTGTGGAGAAACATAAGCCTGAGGTGAAGACTATAAAGCAGGCAATTTCCAACCATAAATTTAACTCAAGATCCCTAATATAATTGACAAATCTCTTCTATCCACTTCAATTTGGCAAAGAAATTGAGTTGTGATGCTCTAGATAGTCAACATATCAAAAATATTAAAATTTACATCTCATCCTACTTGCTCTCATTCTTCAAATTGATTCCCTGCTTGCCCTCACCTTTATTTTAATCCACACACAATTCAAAGAGTTGTACCATCTAGATTTTCCACCTTTTTCTTGTATGCATACTACAAAAACACTTGCCCACTTGCTTCCCCAAAATCCACTACAAACTACAATTCAAAGTAGTGAAACCACCAACATCAAATTTTAGAAGGAATCTCCAACATGAAGCTTGGTCCTGAAGATTTGAAAGATATTCAAGGATGACTTCAACAAAGACATAGAAATTATAATTCAACAAAGTTGTATGATAGAGGACTTGAATAGCTTGCAAGGTTGGATTTTCGACCTCCTTGGCACCCCAAGTCCAACGATAGCCTGATTTCTGCCCAATTTCTTGGGTTTGATTGTAAGAACTTTCAAAAATTTGATTGTTAATGAAGCAAAATGATAAATCTCCAAATCTGGTCAACCAAAGGGGAATTAATGCAGACCTGAACCTTTGAATGGCCCCAAACTTTTCTAGAATTGCAATCAAGTTTGAGTTCGAGGTGAATTTGGCCATGATAAAGTTCCAAATCAATTAACAGATGCATGGCATGTATTCAAGTAGCAATCAGAGTTCATGATCAGAATTGAGATTAAAATCAGAATTTAGTTTTAGTAAATGCATGTTTCTAAGAATATTCTAAAGGATAGTAAATCTTAAAATCTTTCATTTAGAATCTCAAATCTTGCATCTTAACTTCTTGGGGGTGGAATTGAATAAGCATTCAAAGATCATTCAGTCTAGAAAGATAAGGATGTGAGGGATTTCATTTCATCTTTTAGGACTAGGAATTGTAACTCTTAAACATAGGGTCTTTTCCATGATAACTATTGGTAATAGTAGCATTTTTCTTGCAAGGTAAGGATGTGGGGAGCAAGGATAGGATCAAATTCAAGGAAGGATAGACAAGCACAAATCTAGTATGACTTAAAGGAGATGATTCTAGAGACCAAGTTCAATTCAAAATGGAAGAAGATTGGTGCTACCAACCTTGGACCTTTCAACACGGAGCTGATTAGAGAACGAATGTACAAGAGCAATACCTCAAAATTGGCAAATAGGATGGTGAGGAATGGGATTGTACAAGCAGTCGCCTTCTTCCCAACAATGCAATGCACTAAACTAATGGTGGAGTGTGCCAGACACTATGACCCACAAACAAGAGCAATCTATCATGGTGAAAAGAAGAAATTGTTAGTAGCACTTACAGAAGTAGAGATAAGAGAAGCATTCAACAATCCTGATCATAAAGTTAGCATTTACAAGATAAAATAAGAGACCTTGAAGTACTACAATGATAAGCCTAATGCTTGCATAGGCATAATCACTAATGATTGAGGACAAAGGAAGCATCATTCCAAGATGCCAAAGTTGACCAAGTCAGATTTTGAAGAGAAATATGGAGATCTCATCATTCTATTGAGTCGAGTTATGGGAAGCCCACAAGGTGTAGTATTTGAGCTTTGGATATTCTATTTCATAGATAAGATATCTACTGGTGAGATAATGTTTGATTGGGAAAGGATAATCAATGAATAAATTGGATCTCCAATTGAGAATGTTGGAAAAGACAAAGATATTTTACATGAGCTCCTATAAGGTATACATATTGGTGAGAATGTACAATTATCAAGGACTGAGTTGTATAGGCCCTATTGGGACTGGACCCGAACAACTCATAGTGCATGAGTGCTACCCACAATTGCATCTCCATAACCACAACCAATTCAAGATATTCAATAATGCATTTGATATGCACATTGTGAGAGTATTGCAAAGAACACCCCAAAAGAGATCATCAGATAAAACTGAAGATTTGATAGAGAAATATGGTTCATGGTATATGCTTAATGGACCCAATTTACAGCAACAAGTTAACAGAGACAATATGAACAATGATTTCAAACAATCAATTTGAGCTTCCTACTCTTTGAGGATCTTCCATTATAATGGTGATCTTTTCTCCTATCAATTACTTCGAAAGAAATTTGTAACAATTCCTACAAATCTGCTTTTCCTTTCACTAATAAACAGTTTTCTTCAAATTCCCAACTTTCCACAAATATTATGATCTTATTGAACTCCAATTATTACAGTCAGTTATTAGACTGTTCCTTCTTCAATTATAAAAATAGGAACTCAGACAAAAATTCCTATAAATTTTTGCAACAGGGTCTCTTAATCATTTAACAAAGACTGAGACCTATGTTTGGTTTGGACTCTTCTAGTCTCGAGCTTAATCAACCATATCCTCTATGTATTTTGTAGTCACTTCACTCCAGCAACATTTAGACTGTCACAGAGACCCTAATCTAAGTGATCAGTTTAGACCAGGTCAATCTGGAATGGCAGACGTTGGGTGCACAAAATGAATACAAACACAAAGTCTATACTATATTGAGACTTTTGAGTTAATACTATGGTTCAATTCCAAATCTTTGGTGAGTATCCTGCTGTAGTCATTTTTTGTTTCATTGATTAAACACTTTATTCACCTTGCTAGGGCATCAATTCTAAAACCTGAGTGTGTACATCTACTATTGAATATTGTAAGAAATTATAATGCATGACTGTGCTCGACTAGTATTGAATCTATTGCCTAAACATATGACCTTTGCTAGTTTGTACATCAATTTTATAAATCAAGCACCCACACTTTCCCCTATTTAAGATATTCCACTTACTGTTAAGTGTGAAGGACGTTCCCGTTAAGGCATCGATCTATAGTTGAACATGTGCAATGTGCCGATGAGGCATCGATCGAGAAGCAAAATTAATACGCCACACAGCTCTGAGCGTTGGATGTGTTAACACATTTTTCCCTAACTCATTTTCCTTTCAGCGGCATAGTGGAATCCGTGAAGGAGACACGAGTTAGGGTTGTGAACTCATGAAAAATGGATAACCAGTGGTGAAAGTCAGTTTGAGAAAGATTTACTGTACCGGTGGACTGTTAAACACAAAAATTTGATATTATGTGGTGATTAATTACATGCAGTGAGATGTGTCAATGAAGATGGACTGAGAAACTTAATTGACTGTCAAAAACCCGACCCATGGAAACATTGAAGACAATTTCTAACACTCAAGGATGCCAACGTAACTAGAAAAAAAATTACATAACTTTGTTTCTTAAAAGAGTTCAATTCTACAATTAAACTGAACTATATTGAAATCTTCACAAGATTTTTGAAACAAAACCCAATCTATGAAAATGCAAAATCGTTCTATTTGAATGTGTAATAAAAAAAAACATACTCAGAATGTTGTTTCATGTATTTCTATTTTTTCAAACAAAATGAACAGCCTGCATATTAATCATGAAATAAGAGTGACATACTCAGAAAACACTACCTAGTCGCAGTGAAAGCTCCCGCGTGAAATGAAATAATAAAATGAAGTGAGCCCTTTTTTTTAACTTTATGTTATGTCCGCGTTGGTCTCAATTTCGACCAATACCATGTTGGTCAAAATTGAGACCAATGTGGACATGTATTTTAAAAAAAATAAAATTTTTCCTTTTCTAATGCGACCAACTAAACATTTTTATTTGATGGTCAAAATTTAAGGTCGAAATTTAGAGTAAAATGTACTAGTGTTTCTTCTTTTCTACACTAGCTATACATGTCATCTATAACATATTTTAAAAATAGAAGATAAAAAGATTATTTGTATATACTTGTTTAGCGGGAACTTTTAGCATTTTTTAGCAATTAAAAAATGAACTTAAAAAATTAAAAATCTGTGTCAATTTTTCTTCAATTTTTTTTAAAAAAAATTATAGGCATAAACTTTATCTAAATTTACACATTTCATTAGTTTACATCATCTTAAAATTCTAAATACAAATTCTATATTTATGTCATTAAAGTTGAATAGTTTGTGTGTTGTTGACATTTTCCTTTATAAAATGTGCCATAGGTTTGTACTTTTACCCATTTATTTTCTAATTGAATTACATTTAAATTTCAAATGCATGGGATGATTAAAAAACATCTATAACTTTCAAACAGTATGTCATTTTTTAAATCTAAAACCATGCATCACATTCTATTCTTTACATACTATAGGATTACTAAAAAGTACAAATTTATAAAGTTTTGACCAAGTTATGTTGGTTAGACACGAGTGCTTATATTGTAAAAACATTGTAGTGAAATAATCATAATTAATTATTTAATTGGAAAAATTATAGGAAAATGTGTGTCACATAAAAAAATGAGTCTTCTAATTATAGCTAGAATTTTAAAAAAGAATTATCAATTTATTGGGTATGTACATGATCATGCTATGCCAAAAAGCGACAATGTGAAAAAGAAGTCTTGACTGTGAAGCAACTATAAATTTCAAATGGTAAAAATTTTTGAAAATAAAATTTCTATCACATTCTATGCTTCTCCTTCTACAAGGAAAAAAAAGGAAATTTTTTCAATTTGATAAAGTTTAAAATAAGTTAAGGTGGTTAGTGTTATACACTAAGTTTGCACCCTTATCTCAAGCTCTTGTAGTCTTGATAACTTAGTATAACATAAGAATCATCTCTAGGTTGTGGGACCCTTGCTAATTGAGATGAGACTTCTTGGTTCTAGGCTGGTTCCTCTTGGATAATCACCTAAATTTTTTTCTAGATATGAAAGTAAAACTTTTGAGGGAAAGAGATAGAAGGAATTCTTGGAAGGGAAATGACTGAAAAGAAAACTACCTACTAGGTGATGCACCGAAACTAGGGTTTGGATCTCAATATGTAGGAATGAAATCAATGAAAAACTCAAGTCTAGTAGGTCACAACTTACTAAATAGGCTTGCATAAGTATTTCATAAGAGGGCTTGAGAATAAGACACAACTTATGACCTGCAAACAGACATTCACTTCTACAATTCGGTGTAGGATTGAGACAAGACTATTAAGGGGGTAAAGTATACCCACAAGAACATCTAAATCAGATCAAACATAGTAACACACAAAATTGTAGAAAGTGAGAGGGACAAGGAACCCTAAAATAATCACTAAAAGCATGCATATACTTTGATCCAATAAGAGATAATCAAGACAGTGAAGACAGAGATAAAACAAATATCACCAGTACCTCAAAAATGCCTTAATCATCAATGGGAGAATACAAAGAGTAGAAGACTAGAGGGTAGAACAAATACCACAAATGGCTTTTTGAGAAAAGATGACTTCCTTGCAAAAGTGGGCTTCTCTCCTTTACAAGATGAACCTCTTAGCACTAAGGCTCTACAAAAACAATATATACCTCCTCAACTGCACATAGGCAGGAGTCCAAAATTAACCTAACTAGGGTTACAAATTTTTACAATGCATCAAACAAACCCTAAAGGTACACAAAATATCAACTTTCCTAAAAATATCTGGCAAATAGATCATATCATTCTTTTGCATATTGATCCTGTACTGAGCTCGCCTGCAGACATGACAACCTCAATCCATCTACCCACCTGCAACTCCACCAAGTCATGAAGGCCTCAAAAATTTGATCTTATAGATATTTCAAAATGATAACCCTGCAAAGGTGGTGCCAAACTATTAAATGCTTCCTCAGGACACAGTCCCCTATAAAATCTATGGCGCCGATGATCAGATTGTCTATCATCATTCCCTCAATTGCAAATATCCTTGAAGAATTTATTCTGAGCTACCCCACCGTTGTATCCCATTGAATCAAAAACTGGCAAAAAACCCTCTGCAGAGATATTTTAAATTTGAAAAAAAATGGCTAGCCGGTCATTTTAAAACATGACCGTCAATCTCTTTTATCTCCCAGTAGTTGAATGACTCAGATTAACTTTACAACAGTCATGAGCCCCTTAGAAAAGTTAAAGTCCATATCAGTATGTTTGGACCAATCAAAATGCAACATGTCAGCATATTTACCAGCTTGGACCCACTTTGACTTTCTTTTCTTTTAAGTCATTCAGTGACTACACGACTGAAGACTTCTCTTATTCATGAAATCCTTCCTACCTTCACCAATTTATTTAGAGATTCAGCAAACAAAGCGTTCATTTAATTGCTAAGTCATTTGGAGCACCGCTAAACCATTCTAGGAATGAACAAACATGTAGAACTTTACTAGGACTGCCAAATCCTTTATCAAACCTGGGCCCATCTCCATGTGTCAATCTTTTATTCACTCTGACCGCCCTGTCAGCAACACCTCAACAAGCCTCTCTAACAGTGGACCCACTTAAACTAAGATTCCAATCTAATGGCGGGTGCATGATCTCATAGCCCCTGAATATTCCTTCAGATCATACACCCATTGTAGATCTTCATTAATCTGGGACCCCACTAACACATGGGTCCACCTGGAAGTCTTCATCAGCATGCATCAACCAATCATTTTTTAGCACATCAGCGCACCTGGCAACATGGTCCCATAGTCTGTCTCTTTACTTCAGCTAATAAGAAGCCAACAAATCACCCTGACCTGGCACTGGACCCACTGACAAATCTTAAACACTTGGCAAAATCAACAGTTGGCACATAATCTCATGTGTTAGAAAAGCCCTTCATGAAGATACGCCAACCGTCGATCTTCATCCTTCTGACATCCCTGTAGACATTTTGACATGGCCCCACTGTAGCATCCAAGTCATCGCTATGTGGACCAATCAGAAGCTGCCAAATTGGATGAGGTGGCATCAATCCCATTGACACACTGAAGCACTGCAGACATGGAAGATCTAATGGTCATCTTAGGATCTCAAGCTCTGAAACCAGCCTATGTGAAGATACGCCAGCCATTGGATCCTTCTAACGGGGACCCCACTGAAGTGACTGTCGGACTAACATGCGAATACGTGACTAAAGAAAAGCTAACAGTTGCTAGGTCATAGGAAGCTAAATGGTGATTGGGAAATACTTAGCGATTATGAGAATTGATGTATTCGCTAAGTTGCTGAATGGGAAAAGTAACCGCTGAGAAACTTAGAGAACCTGCGACCAGCCAATGAGATTAAAGCACACATGGGTATTGATAATTTTAAGTTGCCGACAAAGTAACAAGGAAACATAATAGGGCCCTAGGGTTTTTGAGGATTTTAAAAGGTTTCAACACAACGGCTACTTTTTTAAATATTTTGACCTACAGACAGGGACTTGAAATAATTGTAGAGGCTAGGAAACAAAACATGAGGCCACAAAATTTTCAGGGATGCTCGACAGGGGTAAAATAGAGACTTTGGAATAGATTTTAGCCAAATTTTCATGTATATGGAAATTAGGGTAACATTTTGGCGATTTCTGCTGGATGTCAGCCTACTAGACATTGGACCAGTGGCCTATTGACATTGAATTTTATATCCATTGGGCATGGGGTCAAAACTCAAAACTTCTCAGAGGAATAGAGATCTAACTATGCTTAGGGCATTTCTTGGAAAGCTAAAAATTTAACCTAGAAAGCAGGGAAAATAGGGAAACATAGAAAGATTACAAGGAGGGATTAACCTCAAAGAAAGGTTTCAGATGGAAACCATTGACTGATATGAGTAGGGGATCACCTTCAATAGTTGATAGTTGAAAAGTGTTGGATCCTCTGCACTCTGTTATTACAAATGGCCCACCCCAAAAGGAGTCAAATTTTGTGTGTCTGTCAGGTCTAGACCTAAACTCATCCCACTTGAGGACTACATCCCCAACCTTGAAATTTTTGACTCTAGCTCTCTTATCAAAACTCTTTTTTGTCTGTATCTGATGGAATTCCATATCTTTCATGGATTTATCTCTGAGTTCTAATTCCATCAATTATCCTGCCGTCGATCCCCTTCTACATCCAACCCAGTTAGATCAAACTCATAGGTTCTCACTCATCTGACGTGCCGGAAGGTGAGGAAGTTGTTTCGAGCAGCTTTAAAGACATCAAGAAAGAATTAATGTGCCGCTTTCGCCCCTCTCCTAGCAGTGCCGGTAGGTTGTCAATTCCTGTGTTCAAAAGCTGAGGATCCGGGAGAATGCAGTGATGAGCAGGAAGAGAGTAAACAGGGTCTCCGCCTGAATGGGGTCTGTCTTCAACCTTCCCTCGGTTTGAACCTTAGCGAGTTGTCCGCGGTATGGCCCTTCAAATGGTAGGGGGGGGCCCGAACTTCTCCTTGAGCATATCTAATTTGTAAGGGGTCCTTTTCATCAAACAGGGCATATTGAGTAGCTAAGTCCAGAGCTGGTAATTCTATTGAAATGGAAAATTTAGCCTCTTTTCCATACACTAACATGTAAGGAGAATTACCAATGATTTTCTTTGGGGTAATTTAATCTAACCACAGGGTAGATTTGCACTTTGTGTGCCAATCTCTTTGATTCTCTTGAAGAGTCTTCTTGATTATCCTAATCAAGTTCTTATTGGTGGACTCTGCCAAGCCGTTTCCTTGAGGGTAATAATTTGAACAAGTATTCAGATAAATGCCATACTTGACTGCCCACTTTGAGACTTTGAGGCCTATGAATGCCAATGCATTATCTGAAATGATGGAGTCTGGAGTACCAAATCTATGAATTAAATCATCATAAAAACTCAATACAACACTCTCATTAGCCTCTTTTAAAGAAATTGCCTCTGTCCATCTGGTGAAATAATCAGTTGCAGTAATTATCCATTTATAGCCTACACTAGATGGAGGATTAATCATGCCAATGAAATCTATACCCCATTTCATGAAGGGTTGCTCCGTTTTGATTGGCTTTAAGGGAAAGGCTGCAAGCCTTTCTTTCCTGCAAACATGGCGCACTTGATGCATTTCCTAACATAATCATGACTATCCTTAAAGATAGATGGCCAATAGTATCCAGCCCTCATGATCTTAAAAGTATTAGTCCTAGGAGAAAAGTGACCTCCAGAAGGTTCATCATGAAGCTCAAATAGGATGTCTCCTACCTTTTCTGAATCTATGCATCTCAAAAGGAAACCATTGTGATCCTTTCTGAAAAGAATATCATCAATCAGCACAAAAGGAATATATTATAACCTATAATACCTCCTTTTTGCTAAATCCAAACCTGTAGGACATTGTCCTATTTTCAAAAAATGAACCATGTTAGGCAACCAGCTTGTTGCCTTGGCTTGTTCTTCTATAGAGTGCACCACCAGAGATGCATCCATTTGCTCTAATTTCTTTGAACTTTCATCCTCTACCAAATGCTCACAAAGACCTCTTCCTCTAATCAGCTTGGTAATTTGAATATCAATGTCATATTCCATCACCTTGGTGATCCAACCAACTCTTTTCTCATTTAAGTCCTTGGGAAGAAAAAACTCTTTGACACTTGGATGAGTAACTTTTAAATGTACCTTGCTATGGGTCAATAGATATCTAAAATTTTAAAGGCTCTTTACCACAACAATTACATGTTTCTCTACAAAAGAGTATCTCTGTTCATACTCTTCCAAACCTTTGCTAAAGAAAGCAATGGGCTACTCCAATCTATCTTAATTTTCTTGAGTCAACATTGTAGATATGGCATCATGACCTCCATAAGCATAAAGGATAAAATCCTTACTAAAATTTGGGTTTAGGAGAGCAGGGGCTTCTGTTAGGGCCTCTTTGATAGCTTGGAAATTGACTTTCCCTTCTTTGGTCCAACTGAAAGCTAAACTCTTTTTTAGCATGGCTGTCAAAGGCTTGAGAAAATCTGTAATGTTAGGCAAGAACCTCCTAACAAAGTTAATCTTTCCTATGAAAGATTGGAGACTTTTCTTGTTATGTGGTAGGGGTAGCTCTAGGATAGCTACAATTCTCTCAGGATCCACTGTAATTCCTTCTTTGGATACTACATATCCCAATAATTTTCCTTCATGAACTGCAAACACACATTTCTTGGGATTAGAGATATCCCAAATTCTCTACACCTTTCAAAAATCTTCCTTAGATGTTTGATGTGGTCTACTACATGCTTTGAATAGACAGTTATGTCATCTAATTAGACCAACACAAACTTGTACATTAGGCTCTTAAAGGCCATATCCATTGCCTTTTGAAATGTAGCACCTGCATTTGACAAACCAAAGGGCATCTTTTGATAAGCCATGGTTCCCCACTTGGTTGTAAATGTAGTATTATATTGATCCTCTTCATTAAATAAGATCTGATTGTATCCTGAATAGCCATCCAATAATGAAAATCTCTCAGATCCAGAGACACATTGTAAGATTTGTTCCATAGAGGGTAGTGGATGGTGGTCTTTTAATGAGGTCCTGTTAAGATCCCTGAAGTCAACACATAACCTCAACTCCCCATTCTTCTTCCTGACAGGAACAAGGTTGGAAACCCAACTAGTATGCTTGATGGGGTAGATGAGGCCACTTTCTATTAGTTTGAGTACTTCTTTATGCATAAGTGGCTCAAGCTTGGGATTAATAGGCCTTTGCTTTTGCCTCACTGGTTTGGCATTTGGTTCTAATTCAATAGTGTGATGGGCAAGGGAAGGATCAAAACCCTTGAGGTCCTCATATTGCCATGCAAAAACATCACTGAATTCTCTGAATAACTGAGTGTACGCTTGCTTTTCCAATTCAGTGTTTACCTTTCTAAATTGTAGGTTCTTACTTGGTTCCAACTCTAATTCAACACAATGTTCTTGTTGAACTACCAGGCCAGCTTTTCTTTTCTTAACTTCATCATCCTTGTTGAAGTTAGTCTCCAAAGTAACAAGACCTCTAGGCATCTTATTGGATTTCAACTGTATCACTTGATCACCATAGTTTTGTGATAGCCTATCTTGATTGCACTCTGAAAAAACATCTTCTTCAAACAAGAACTACAAAATTTGTTCATCATTGTCAAACACTTGCCAATTGACATCATTATCAGGAATAGATGGTCTGACAATCACTTTGATATGTTGTTGATCCACTTCTTTTGAAATGCTATTTGGGATGTCATACTGGGGTCCAATAGCAACTAACCTATCTGCATTTTGATTTAACTTTCTAGGGATGACAACAATATTGAAAGCATGGAAATCTTCAATTGCATCCCAAACTCTATACTTGTATGCTTTCATGGTGTCATTCTTGGTTGCGCTTATCCCTCTCACTTGGCTGACAACAAGCTCACTATCACCATAAAATTTTAAGGCCTTAAGCCTTCTTTTTCTATCCCATTCTAGTCCATTGACTAAACTTTCATATTCTACAGTATTGCTAGTGCAGGAGAAACTGAATCTAAAGGTAGTATAGTACCTTTCTCCTTTTGGGGACACTAGCATAGCACCACCACCAGAACCATATCTACTTCTAGCTCCATCAAAAAATAGTTCCCAAACCTAATTGCTCTGATCTTCTAAATCAGTGTCCTCTTTGAGAAGGTTTGGCTCTATAGCATTACTTTCTTGTATTAAATAACTTCCCAAACCAAAATCCCAAACAAGAATTTCTTGGACCTCTGAAGCTCTTTCATCTAAAAGGATATCAGGGATTCTTTTTATTGTTGTGCTTGCTTCATTAATGGTTTGGAAGTCACTACTATCAAATATAGGGCAGTTCACATTGATGGTGTTGGATACATATGGTTCTATATGGTGTGCTGCTAATGGTTCTAACTTAATGGTAACCTTGGTCCCATACCTTGTATGAAATAACATGTGAGACCAATCAGAAGATAGATAGCCTCCTATCTTAGCTATAAACTCCCTTGAAAGACATATAGCAAATAATGCAGGGAGATCTATGATATATATATCAAGGAGGATTGAAAAATTAGGACTAGCATGAAGGATTAGACTGGTATCCTTGGCCACACCTATAGTATTGACTAAGGATCCATCAAGTTGGGTAACCTTCTTTTGAAAGGGTTCATACCTTAGTCCTAATTGGTCAGCTACTTTCTTGGGCATTACAGTGCTAGTAGCTCCACTATCTACCATACAATTATGTACTAAATATTTTCCAATGATTAAAGATACATAAAAGGGAGGTGGCTTTGAGTTTCTACCTTGTGTGGCATTGGCCTTGGAGTTGGTACTTGGAGCTTCTTATTCTTGATTAGTGTTAACCAACACTGGCTTTGCAGCTTCTTTTACAGGTTGAGGAGTTGCTACCTCTATCATGGCCTTCTTCAAAATTTCAGGCTATCCGAGAAGAGCCAAAGAGTCCCACATGGACATGGTGACATTCACCTTCTTCATGTTGTCTACAATATTAAATGGTGTCATAGTGTGTACTCTTTGTTGTATCTTTGGCATGATGGGCTCCACCTCTTTGGAATGCTGGCCTACTCGATGACAGGAGTCTCCTTAGGTGTGATGGGGGTAGCTTGCTGTAGTGGCTCTATAGTAGTAGCTTTGGAGTTGGAATCTGCTCTCTCCATGTCTTGAGCTCTCCTTTTTTCTCTTGTATAGGTTGCAAAAGAAACATCATCATTGAATCCATTGAAGTCTAGTTGCTCCCAATTGAAAAGGGCAGGCTCACTCTCTTGTGATTCTTGTTGAGGCACTGACCCATTGGATGAAACCTCTGATTGAGCTTGTGAGGCACTTTGAACCATTCGAGCTTGGTTCATCCATCCATTTGAACATGTAGCCTGATTGTGAGGTTGACTACAAGGAAAACACCATTCATTCTCCATTGCCAAATTGTTTTGGCTAGGAACCACATCCCTCATTGGATTTGCAAAATTTAGAGGTGTAGGGTTATATGGTTGGAATGGTCTCTGATTAAAACTTTGTCTTTGTCCTTGATAGCCTCCTTGGTACGGTGGCCTATTTTGTTGATAAGGCTATCCTTGATTTTGATATTGCTAATTAGGACCTTGGCCTTATGACTAAAATGGTGGTTTGATTCCTTGACCTTGCTTCTTTAGATTTGTGACCTCTTTAGTCAAGGTCTGTAACAAGTTTGTCATTTCTTGCTGACTACTTTGTTGGCTATTCTTTATCTCTTGTAACTCTTGAGAGAAACTTGTTGTTAACTCTTGGCCACTAGTACTAGCTTGGGGTGCCAATATGGTGGGAATAGGGGTAAACAAGGGTACTTGGGTGGGTGCAATGGGTTGAAGGCTAGGAAAAATGGGCATTGGAGGTCTTCTAGCAATCATGCCTGCTTGGATTAAACAATTTTCAGCCCTGACAACTATGTCAAAGGCCTGGGGTAAAGAAGTACCACCCATGGACTGGATCATGATAGAAATTTGACCATTTAGAGTTTGTAAATAGTAAAGGAAATCATGGTCTGCTGATGGTCTTACTAATACTAGAATTCTATTCCATGTTTTAAGGAATCTACTATTGTAATCTGTCATTTGTTCTTGAGGATCTCTCTTAATAGTTGTTAGCTGCTCAACTAGAGACAAATTATCTATTTTATCCTCAAAATGTTTACTTAATGCATCCCCTAACTCATACCAAGAAGTAATAGAACCAATAGTTAAAGTTATAAACCATTCTAGAGCCTTACCTTTTAGAGAGGCTGCTAATAACTTTGTGGCCACATCTTCTTGAGTAATGTTGTGTATGCTGCATATGGTGGTCACATCTCTGATGTGTTCAAAAGTAGTTGTCTGCCCTTCACTAGTGAAATCAAGTATACTCTCTAGTGCCACCAAGGGCACATCATGATGTTGAGAAAAATTCAATGGGCTACCCTGATTGAATGGTGCAAAAGCAAATGGTCTAGCCATTGTAGGAGTTGGAATCTGAAGGTTTACAACTATATGAGTTGTATCTGCTACTTGATTGGAATCTTCTTCTAGATCTCTGGTTAGAGATATGCCTCTTCTTCTGGAATGAAAGGGAAAAGGTCTCCTTTATAAAGTATTAGGAAGTGTGGATCGAACTCTCCTTGTAGGGAATGTTCTTTGAGTTGTCCTACCTTTATAATTTCTTGAGGGCAACTCTGAAAATTGGGTAGGCTTTGAGCTTCTAGTCTCAATCTTTCTCATAAAACTTTGAACAAGGTAGCCTCTGATCTTTGAATATTGGAGTCACCAGATATGCTTGATCGAATGACTTTTAAAATCTTGCACTATGCAATCTGCATATCAGAGATAGCATATCTTTGAATTTGAATGACTTCTGGTCCCATCGGGCATGCCAGAAATGTTATACACTATGTTTGCACCCTTATCTCAAGCTCTCATAGTCTTCATAACTCAGTATAACATGGGAATCATCTCTAGGTTGTGGGACCTTTGCTAACTAAGATGAGACCTCCAGGTTCTATGCTGGTTCCTCTTGGATAATCACCTTAATTTGCTTCTAGACATGAAAGTAAAAATTTTGAGGGAAAGGGATAGAAGGAATTCTTGGAAGGGAAATGACTGAGAAGAAAACTACCTACTAGGTGATGCACCGAAACTAGGGTTTGGATCTCAGTATGTAGGAATGAAATCAATAAAAAACTCAGGTCTAGTAGGTCACAACTTACTGAATAGGCTTGCATAAGTATTTCATAAGAGGGCCTGAGAATAAGACACAACTTATGACTTGCAAATAGACATTCACTCCTACAACTTGGTGAAGGATTGAGACAAGACTGTTAAGGGGGTGAAGTATACCCACAAGAACATCTAAATCAGATCAAACACAGTAACATGCAAAATTGTAGAAAGTGAGAGGGACAAGGAACCCTAAAATAATCACTAAAAGCATGCATATAATTTAATCCAATAAGAGATAATCAAGATAGTGAAGACAGAGATAGAACAAATATCACCAGTACCTCAAGAATGCCTTAATCATCAATGGGAGAATACAAAGAGTAGAAGACCAGAGGGTAGAACAAATACCACATATGGCTTTCTGAGAAAAGATGACTTCCTTGCAAAAGTGAGCTTCTCTCCTTTACAAGATGAACCTCTTAGCACTAAGGCTCTACAAAAACAATATATACCTCCTAAACTACATGCAGGCAGGAGTCCAAAATTAACCTAACTAGGGTTACAAATTTTTACAATGCATCAAACAAACCCTAAAGGTACACAAAATATCAACTTTCCTAAAAATATCTGGCAAACAGATCATATCATTCTTTTGCGTATTGATCCTGTACTGAGCTTGCCTGCAGACATGACAACCTCGATCCATCTACCCACCTGCAACTCCACCAAGTCATGAAGGCCTCAAAAATTTGATCTTATAGATATTTTAAAATGATAACCCTACAAAGGTGGTGCCAAACTATTAAATGCTTCCTCAGGACATAGTCCCTTGTAAAATCCATGGCACCGATGATTAGATTATCTATCATCATTCCCTTAATTGCAAATGTCCCTAAAGAATTTATTCTGAGCTACCCCACTGCTGTATCCCATTGAATCAAAAATTGGTAAAAAACCCTCTGTAGAGATATTTTAAATTTGAAAAAAATGGCTAGCTGATCATTTTAAAACGTGACCGTCGATCTCTTTTATCTCCTGGCAGTCGAACAACTCAGATTAACTTTACAATTGTCATGAGCCCCTTAGAAAAGTCAAAGTCAATATTAGTACATTTGGACCAATCAAAATGCAACATGTCAGCATATTTACCAGCTTGGACCTGCTTTGACTTTCTTTTCTTTTAAGTCATTCAGCGACTACGCGACTGAAGACTTCTCTTATTCACAAAATCCTTCCTACCTCTGCCAATTTATTTAGAGATTCAACGAACAAAGCGTTCGTTGAATCGCTAAGTCATTTGGAGCACCGCTAAACCATTCTGGGAATGAACAAACATGTAGAACTTTATCAGGACTGCCAAATCCTTTATCAAACCTGGGCCCATCTCCACGTGTCAATCTTTTATTCACTCCGACTGGCCTGTCAGCAACACCTTGACAAGTCTCTCTGATAGTGGACCCACTTGAACTAAGATTCCAATCTAATGACGGGCACATGATCTCATAGCCCCCAAATATTCCTTCAACTCATACGCCCACCATAGATCTTCATTAATCTGGGACCCCACTGACATGTGGGTCCACCTGGAAGTCTTCATCAACATGCATCAACCAATCATTTTTTAGCACATCAGCACACCTAGCAACACAGTCCCACAATCTGTCTCTTTACTTCTGCCAATAAGAAGCCACCAAATCACCCTGACCTGGCACTGGACCCACTGACAAATCTCAAACACTTGGCAAAATCGATGGCTGGTGCATAATCTCATGTGTCAGAAAAGGCCTTCGTGAAGATACACTAGTCGTCGATCTTCTTCCTTCTAACATCCCTGCAGACATTCTGACACGACCCCAGTGCAGCATCCAAGTCATCGCTATGTGGACCAATCAGAAGCTACTGAATTAGATGAGGTCGCATTGGTCCCACTGACACACTGAAGCACTGCAAACATGGAAGATCTAACGGTCATCTTAGGATCTCAAGCTCTGACACTAGCCTATGTGAAGATACGCCAGCCGTTGGATCCTTCTAACCGGGACCCCACTAAAGTGACCACTGGACTAACATGCGAATAGGTGACTGAAGAAAAGATAACCATCGCTAGGTCACAAGAAGTTAAATGGTGACTAGGAAATACTTAGTGATTATGAGAATTGATGTATTCGCTAAGTTGCTGAATGGGAAAAGTAACCACCAAGAAACTTAGAGAACCTGCGACCATCCAATGATATTAAAGTGCACATGGGTATTGAGAATTTTAAGTTGCCGATAAAGTAACAAGGAAACATAACAGGGCCCTAGGGTTTCTTAGGATTTTAAAAGGTTTCAACATAACGGCTACTTTTTTGAATATTTTGACCTGCAGACTAGGGACTTGAAATAATTGCAGAGGCCAGGAAACAAAACATGAGGCCACAAAATTTTTAGGGATGCTCAATAGGGGTAAAACAGAGACTTTGGAATAGATTTTAGCCAAATTTGCATGTATATGGAAATTAGGGTAATAGTTAGACACGAGAGTTTTTTTATATTCTAGAAAAGTTGTAGCAGAAAAACCATAATTAATTATTTACATGCAAAAAAATTACAAGAAAATATAAGTCACATCTATATATGACTCTACTACTTATATTTGGAACCTTGTAATAGAATATTATCATTTGACTGTATTTAAGGTGGTCATACATACATGTACTTCTTATCTTTTTTCTAAAATATTCATACTATTGATAGACTCATTGAAAAACAACTATAACTTCCAAATAGCATAAAAATTTTTATATCCAAAATATATGTCACATCTAGGCATGAGTCTACTACTTATATCTAGAATCTTGTAAAAAAAATTATCATCTTCTATGTTTAAAGTGGTTATACATACACCTAATTATCTTTTTCCTAAAATTTTGGTACTATTGTAGTGAAATTTGAAATTTTCACCATATCGTTTATAATATTTTTTCAAAAGCACTAGTAGCTTATGAACTACATTCAATTTTCTATAGACTTTTTCTTACATATTTTTGATAAATCTTGATAACTTTTACAAATTTTCACATCAACTTGCCTAACCCTATTTTTTTGAATTTTCAATGCCAATTAAGGGCCTAGTTTGGCATACCATGATCCTGCATATGCCCTATTGTGGTTAGGGTGGTCATACATACACCCACTTCTTATCTTTTTTATGAAATTTTCATATTACTGCATTAAAATTTTGAATTCTCACCAAATAGATTAGTTTTTAAAAAAAAAACTAAGATATTAGAAAATAAATTTAATTTACTAAGGATTCTATTTTTACATATGTTTATAATGAAGTAGATAATTTAGTGAAATTTTAACATCAAGTTTTCTAACTCTAGTTTTCTAAAACAAATTTGAACAGGCTGAGTAACTGAGAGGGGGGAGGGGGATGAACTAGATTTTTCCACAAAAAATTATAAATTTTTTCTTCTGTTGGTTAACTCATAAATAATTGCAGTGATAACTACTAATTTGTTAGCTAAGCACATTAAACATTGAAATACAATGTAAACAAGATAACATACGAACACAAACACAAAAAATAACAAGACTTATGTGAAAATCCAAACTATGAAAAACCAAGAAGAAGATGATTATCATGAAATAATGAAATAAAACACTTGTTAGGGTGACACCGGTTAAGGTGATGTTTATAATTTTATCACTATATTGGTTTTTCTCACTTCAAGCTGGCTCACTATCGATTGAATCACGACCTATGGAGCTAACTTCCCTTATACAAAGTAGATATAAAAATAGATACAATGGGAAAATGAAATAGTTTAATTTCATCTTAATATGCATGATCAGTTCAATACTTAAGACTACTACCTCAACCACCAGTAGATCTAAAAGATGTTAATTTTGTATGCATTATCTATTCCACTAGCTTCGATATGTAATCTTCTTCAATATACCGCCTCACAAAAAAATCCTTACAATATTCTACTAAAACTTTTCAAACACTATTCAACTAGAATATTCTCTTACAAATCACCCACATGATTACCACCCCCATATACAAAAGATTCTTCTTTATTTATATCACTATTCTATATTACATATGTCATCTTCACACCAAACATGTGACAACCACAATGTTAAATATATTACATTTACATTTAATGTATGGATTAATTCTAAATATAGGACATACATAGATTTCTTAAGAACATGCTATGGTATGACCTACATATTTTCAAGCTTAGGATATTAAATTTCCACAACATTTTCTGAGCTATTTTAATGTCACAACCAAGTCGAAAAGATGAGAACATAAGATTAATGATACCACCAAATAACAATTTCCATAGAATGTTGTAGCTGATACACCATATATTAACACAAAAGACATTCAACTACATCGATACATGTGAAGCATAAATGAAACATAGTACACTTAACCTTGAAGCACCAAGCTATATTAGAAAAATTCACAATGAATCTTTCTTGTGCATAACCAAAAATATCCTATTCCATACTGACAACCAACAAGACATAATAAAACTTGCCAAATACTAATCAATATTGCCAAAGTGTCGGTATAGAAGTTTTGACATCACTAAAAATCAATTCAAACAACAATCCTAACAATCTTCCCCTTTGACATTGATGGAAAAAATTGAAAAAAAAACATACTACAAAAATAGAACACTCCCCTTGAGTAGATTCTTTCTTCTCTTTTATTCTATCCCCCTTTTTTCCACAATGGAAAAGGGAAAAGAAATAAATTAAATATATTAAAATTATATTTTTTTAATTGAAATAATTTATTGTCTTTTTGCTTCAAAATTAGAGTCTCTTTCTTCCACCCAATAATTGATGCCTCCATGTGAGCACACAAACTATGACACTTGACTTGTTTTTTAAAATACTTCATCTAGTATGAATACTTAAACCTCTTTTCATACTCTTACACATCAGTTCTAATAATATCAACATGCACCATCCTCCCATCACTCATATCATTCACAAGCTAGGATGTCTTGTTCAAGTCTTCTCTCTATCCTTGATGCAACAACAAATTTTCTTAAAGCTCTCCCACTTTGATCCTCTGATTCCATTCTCTATCTTTGAATATATCATATTTTTTCCCATCTCATTTATCTATGACTCAATCTTGTCACATTGAAATTTGAATTTGTCAACTATAGAAAGCTACCGAAGATAATATCGGGAGACACTAGTGTTTTGTTCTATGAAATCTTTAGTTTTATCAATAAGAACAGATAGTCTCTACTTTGCACCATCACACTTCTTCTAAATCTTGTTTTCTACAATCTAGTAGTCAACAATAAACTAAATCAAGTTGTTCTCTATTTGTACCATCATTTCACTTAGTGACATTCCAAATACACTGGATACCACAATATTTTAATTGGAGTCTCATTAACTGACAACTTTGTTCCCTATAAAATTGGAACTACTTGCTTCTTTCAATCAGTCATATCGAACCACTCAAGAATATTGGTAATATATTTTCTCTAGCTGAGCCAAAGTTTCCTACTAGCCTTGTCCCTTTTGATTTCCAACCCAAAAATAAATTTTATTTCCCCCAAATATTTCATCTCAAATTTTAAGGAGAAATGAGATTTTAAATTTGAGATCATTCTCTAATATTGCCTATAAACAAAATTTCATCTACATATAGATAACTAATAAGTATCTGATCATCTTCAGCTTTATAGTACACATAGTGATCATCTTTGCTACATTTAGAATCATATTGCATCTCACATCTTTTCTCTTGGAACAAAATCTATTTATCCCTCCCCTTTCTCCTCTTTCCCTTCATGTTCTATGTCTTTTCAAAAAAATTCCACAAAGCTTTTACTTGTGTTATTTTCTCGAGGGGCCACAACCTCTTACTGTCAATACTTCACCACAAGACATCAATTTTCTTCTAAAGAAACTTATTTTATTTTCTTTGATGCAATGCCACTTGCAGGGTCACATCAAAGATGGGCAAAATGTAGACACCTAAAAGTCTCTCCTATTAATTAAATTTATTTAATTAATAATCCCAGTGACATCATAATTAATTTTAATTAATTAATTATTAATATCATTTTTCTCTACCCATTTAATTAAATTTATTTAATTAATAAGAGTTCATTACCTAAAATATATTAAATCTATTTTAATATATATCCCCCCTTCTAAATGTATTAAAACTACTCTAATACATTTTTCTCCAAAACCCCTTTTAAATAAATTATTGTTTATTTAAATTTCCTAATATTCTTCTAGAAGCTTGGATTAATCTAAATTAATCCAAAACCCTATCCTCCCACCTAATAACTCCCCTAACCTCATTTAAGGAGTGACTCATAACCCCATTATCCTTAATGAGTGGCTCTCCTTAAGGAAACCACCCACCTCCATTAATGCTCTTATAGCCCTCTTTATCTCCCCATCCCCTTTCTTACATATTTGTACCCTTCACTCTTCCCAAGTGCTTCTCGCACATGTGTGAGAAACCTTGAGCCACTCAACCATTAATGCCTATCTTCTCTCAAAGTTGACCCTTCCAAATGCCCATCCCCTATAGCCTATGTGGCTCCTATGTGGATGCCACATAGGTGCCACCTCATCCAAAGCCTAGGCTTCCCTCTAAAACTCTATAAATAGATCTCTCTCTAAGAGAAAAATAAGAATTCCTTTTATGCATTGTTATTATGCTATTGTAGCTCTAGTTTATCTTAGCATCTTATCATGTTAGCTTCATTTCTTCATGTTTTCAGCTCACACCGCTTAGCCTAAATGGATAATGAGTCATAGTTTCCATTATGTTTTTTTATTTCCTTTAAAGTTAAATCACATATCCATGCTTAAGGTTAAATGAATCTTACTTATTTTTCTTATCATTCATAGCTTCGATCTTCATCTTCATCCCATTGCTTCTCTTGGAACCCTAGGGGAACAACTAGTTCCCCATACTAGGTTTTGTGCCATTATTGGGGTCTCCATGACCTAAAGTTGGCTTCAATAATCTTCGTATTGCATCGAGGATCACTCTCATTATGTTGGAAGAGCACATCCACATTCTCCTAAAAAGAGAAAATCAAATGGGTTTGGATGCTCCTGTTTTGGCTCAATTAGACATGGTGTGTGAATTTCTTGTCATTTGATTGTATTTTATATTAGAACTAATATTTTCCTATATATGCATGCTCTCAATAGGCTTGATTTTCATCACTCACACAATTTTATACACTGGTCCAAGTGATAATAGAAACCTAATGGATGATATCTTAGGCAAAGGAGAAAATATTTCTCCATAATCAATCCCTTCATTTTGTGAACACCCCTTCACAACTAGTCTTTCCTTGTACTTGTCAATGTTGCAATCTGGACCATACTTCTTTTTAAATAACCACTTACAACCTACATGATTTATACCACTAGGAAAGGGGTACTAGAAACCAGATTCCATTTTTCTCTAATGAATTCATTTTATCTTTCATGGCTTCCAACCAAGAATTTGAATCTGACATATTCATTGCTTCTTTCATATTCCTACACTGATCAGTGTCAATAAGAAAATTATAGGAAAAGTTGACATTCAAAATCAAGTAATTAAACCTATCTAGTGAATATCCATAACTATTAGGTTTCTACCTCTCCCATGTTGACCTCCTCACTTCTTACGATGATGCTTCATGAGGTTCAACATGAGATTCATGATCATTTTCTTTTGAACTTATAGACCTACTTGAGATCTCCTCA
This sequence comes from Chamaecyparis obtusa, assembly GCA_027943335.1. NCBI lineage: Eukaryota > Viridiplantae > Streptophyta > Pinopsida > Cupressales > Cupressaceae > Chamaecyparis > Chamaecyparis obtusa. The sequence continues at coordinate 2,209,426 of BSBK01000882.1, forward strand.
TCCTCAGGCACATTCAAGTTCTTAGTCTCAGACACATTCAGGTCCTTAGTCCCTCTTTTTGAAGTGAAAGGGATTCCAACTACTTCTTTTCCTTTATCTGTCTTCCTTAGCTACGGATCTGTGGAGATAGGTTTCATTTCACAAAATATAACATTTCTACTCTATAACACTTTTTCAATGAGAGGTTTTGACTATAATCCCCCTTTCTGAAAAGTTAAATTAAAATATTAGACCATTTCTTTGCATCAAATCATTTATTTGATTATATCCTACAGTTTGACCAACATGCTCTCTTTTAATTAAATAATAGAAGACCCCATTATCTTAAGTGCACATGAAAATCAATTTTCTAAACTTAAAAATGAAAAGAAAATCCCTTAACTTATAGTGCACTTTCTAATGAGATGGAATCTTTTGACTTTTGAAGAAGGTTGTTGCCTCTTTATCTCAACCACTCATTGTTTTGTCTCTTAATATTAGCCTTTTCTTTGTTCCTCTTAAAGACATTAGCACATGGATCAACCAAGACTTAATCTCAACCATTTCTCATTATTTTCCCTCTTGATCTTGACTATCTTCTCATTTCTAATTTCTTTAAAAGAAGACTCTCTCCTCATTCTTACAATCTTGGTAATTTGAAAATTTCTTGAAATCTTCTTGACATCTTTGCATCTTGGCTCATTCTTGCATCTTAGCTTATGTTACATCTTGAAGTATTGAATAATCATTTAGCTTATATTTTTTATTTACTTTGTTAAATTTATCTTAGTTAATCTAGTTTAATTATCATGGATAGTAATCTTTCATCTTGTCATTTTAGATTAAATAGTTTCCTTACAATCTTGCATTTCATCTTAGCTTAATCTTGCATCTCTTGCATCTCATCTTAGATTAATTTGTAGTTGAATTCATTATGGAGATATTGGATACTTGAATCTTTTATTCTATAGTCCACCTTGCACGGATCTTTCTTATTCAATTCATTTTAGAGCCACCATCTTTATCTACATGATTCTTGGATGCTATGGATAGGAATCTATAAGCCATTTTCTAGGTAAAAGCACAAGTAGGTGTCACCTTTTAGGCTAACTTATTAGTACAATTAAATTTTAGTATTTCTAACTAAAAATTAATTTTGGTCAAACATATGGTCTAGCTAGATTCATGCTAGATAAGTTAGATAAGTTCTTTAACTTTTCTAATTAGAAATATCTATTAAATGCATGTATTTTACCACTTTGGGTCCAATTACCACAAAAATAAAATTATTTTAGAAAAGTGGCATTTCAATAACTCCTAATTTTTTTAATGATATTTTAAAAAAAATAAAAAATCACCCTTTTGTAGAGATTAGAGTCAAGAATATCCTCATATAGATTTTATAGTGTTTTAACTAGACATAGTTTATTGTAATTAAAAAATATTGCAAGTAGGTATTTTAACAGTCAAGGAGATGTTGATTTAGAGAAAGAAAAAATAGTAAATCAAATTAAATAAATTTGAAAAAAATATGGTGCACTAGAGGAGAGAGTCCTCTTCAAGAATATATATTTCTTTTTTTGATTGGGACATATTTGTTAGGAAAAATATGTTGTGAGATGAAAATTATCGATTTGAATGAGTTGAAATTTGAATTGTTATGAAAGAGAAAATTTAGGTCACAAACCAATTTTTATTTCTTCATGCACTAGCTATATATGCCATCTTTGACATATTTTGAAATTAGGGAAAAAAATATTTATTTACATATAATTTTATGGTAGGAACTAGACCCCTAATTTTCAACAACTGAAAAATTATCTTTAAGGAAACATCAATTCTTATTCAAAAAAATTATTGAAAATATTAATCATAAAATTATTCTATTTTATCATATTTAATTAGTTTACATGATCTTCAAATTCTAAACATAAATGCCATTTTTATACAATTGAAGTTGAACAACTTTGATTTTGTTAGCCTTTTCATTTGTAAAAGGGTGACAACTTATTGTGTTTTTACTTGTATCGTCTTAAAATGGAAGCACTTCCATGATAAGAGCATTTAGCCCTTTAAGTAAGTGGTTTGGATTCAAGTTAAGTGCCTTGATTGGGTCTTTGCATGTATTTGGCTTTTCTCCCCGCTTTCCACTTCTTCCCTACACTTGATTTCTTCATTCTAGGTGAAATTAGGGTTAGAATCCTAAGGATTACCTTGAATTTCCCTCTTCCATGAATCTATTTTCTAGGTAGGATTTATAAATAGATCCTCCTAGCCTTCATCTTAGTAATCATAGGATTTAATGTCTATTCCTGACATTCTGTCCTATTCTGGCATCAGTTCTAGGTTTCTGGGCATCCCTGGGACCTCTTGACTTGGTTCTAAGTCAACTTAGGACTAGGGTCAATGTCTAAGGTTGACCCTGACTAGGTCAAGGTTGATCTTGACCCTTACTAGGTTAGGGTGAACCTTGACATTGACCCCTTTCTCCAAATTTTCAAAATCTTTAATTTCTGGGCTTCGGGCTTTTTGGAAATTTATTTTCCCACCTCCGAGTCGGCCATTTTGGGTTTCAGGATGGTAAATCCTTTAATTTAATTTAATATAGGTATATTTTCTAATGGTGAGGACCTAATTGGGATTTAATTCTCCAAGGTGGCCCATCTAGAGGAGTGTGCCCTAGATCACTATAAAAGGAGGCCTTCCTCTCTCATTTTCATAATCAAGTTTGGCAATCAAACATCCACACTCAAGCAATTTCATGTGCAAGCAAGTATTCAAGCATTCAAGTGTTCAAGCATTCATCCATCAAGGAGATCCATTGTTAGCTATTGAAGGATTCAATCTATTTGGAGCCCCCTTGAAGATCCATCCTTCTCCATTCATTCAAGCCTTCTCATATGCAAAGATCAAATCAAGATTAATGTTGAAGATCAAATACCATTGATTGGAGACATCCTACATCCATTGAAGCATTCTTACTTATGTATTTGAGGATTCGAGTCCTCTATAAGGACTTCAACATAATCGAGGTGATTTGTTTCAATTACTTTGTTTATGCACAATATATTTCAATTCAATTTCAAGGCTAATTCCTAAACTAGGGTTTGACCAAGGCAAACCCCCCATACAACAAAAACCCCCATTTTCTTGCAGGTACAGGTGTAAAGTTTTAGACCTGAGAGCAAATTTGGATACCCTTTTCAGAAAACTTCTAGGATCTATGAATATAATTTGGATTAGACTTCAAATAAAGAATGTGGTATTTGACCTTTTATGAGGGTCAAACCCAAGTTGAGCCATCTTAAGGAAAGATTTTTGGGTTTTCTTTGTCTCAACATTTCCAGTCTAGGACAAGTTTCAGATTTTCCTGAAAGTGTACACAGACAATAGAATTTAACATTTTCTAGATCTTCCCTAATTTAAGGTTAGTACTTGTATTTCAATTGTTTTGTATTCCAAGCATAATTTCCTTTATAGGGAAATATTGGATTTACTCTCTTTCTTTTCCATATTCTCCATAAATTGATTCAATGGTGTATTAACCTCTTGGTTGATCAAATAGGATCTCTTCTTTAGGAATTTGGGTTTGAGAATAGATCTCATATTTCCCTCTATATACATTTGAATAGAGGTGAATCCATTTTACATCTATTCATTTTGGTGAACCTGACTAGCTTACTCTCTTTCTTTTTGGTGTTAGATTTCCCTTTGTCTTATTGTGTGTGTGTGTGTGTGTTCACCTTCATTAATCATTTTGATGAACCGGACATACTCTTTTTTCTTTCATGAAATTGGATGCTTTATTATGCTTTCCTTTTATCTTGTTAGGATTAGATTTGTCCTTTGTGATTGATCTTGCATGCTAATTAGATTTCATATTCATGCTTTATGTGTTCTTAGTTTAGTTCATTTGCATTATATTGGTTTATGAGCTTTACTACCACTAGTCCTACTTATAACATTCCAGTTAGAAGAAGTCGTAGACTCATGGGTGCCTTTGAGCCTGAATCTTCTCCTTTCCTTAGGATCCCCGATGATAACTTGATTCTTCATGATTCTAATCCTACTATGGAGAAAAACTCTTCTCACTCATCTCATGATGAGGATGACACTCTAAGGGTTCCTCCTAAACAAGTCCAAAAACTTTCTACTGAACTTTATAAAATGGGTAATTAGCTACTTCAAGAAAAACATAGTCAAGATTCCATTCAAGCTATCGAGCCTCTTAAGAAAGTTCTCCATGATAGTGATCAAGGTGTTAACCTCTTGCATGATATTACTCATCTTGTGCATTCAAATGTTAAACCTTTAGCTCAAGAAGCTCAAGCTTTAGGTTTCACTCCTCCTATCACTAGTGTGGAACCTCCTTCTAATACTTTACCTAGTATTCCTATCTATACTCCTTCTTTGGTGACTGTGATGATTCCCTCTATTCCTATGAGTGTTCCTCCTATGTCCCTTCCTACATCACAACCTTTATATCATAATGTTCCTTTCACTTATTCCACTTTTCTTCCAACTATAGTTCATAGTGTTCCTCTAGTTGTGTCTTCTATTCCTGTAGCTTCTTACACTTTACCTAGTGTGTCTAATGTTGCTACTCTTCCTATTTCCTCTAATGATTCAACCATCATTAGATTGGCTCAAACTGTATCCTCGCTACAACAACTTGCTTCCTTAACTCAAAACAAGTTTAGTATTCCTACATGTGACATGGGGAGTCCTTTGTCCCAAGATATTATTCGCACTCATGTTCCTTAGCAAGGTGAGATGCCTCATCTTGAGAATTATAATGGAAAAGGAGATCCTGTTCATCATGTTAAAACATTCCAAATCCTTTGTAGTGATTATGCTCATGACCATAGGATTTTAGCCAAACTGTTTGCTAGAACCTTTCATGACAAGGCTTTATAATGGTATTGTTCCTTGCCTCCTTATTCAATAGATTCCTTTCCACAACTTGCTAATGCCTTTATTCAACAATTTCAAAATAATATTGGTCCGCAAGTGTCTTTGACTAATTTAATGCATTGTAAACAAAGTGCTAAAGAAAAATTAACTGAATTTATTGGTAGATTTAAGCATTTGCATGCTTAGATTTCCTATCATGTTCCTGATATTGATATTCAATGTATGTTTATTTCAAATTTTCAAAAGGATATTAGAGATAAGATTCTACTTACTGAATTTACCTCTTTTCAACAAATTTGTGCAGCCCTTCATCATTATCAATTACAAGTGAGTCAATTTGAGAGCAACACTACAATGACTCCTGTTCTAGTTGATAAGAGTGATGCTGCTCCTAATCAAAACAAGTTTCAAAAATTCAACAACTATGTCAAGATAAACAAACAAGCAAATGTAGTTTCTAATCAAGTTATTGTTGCATCTCATAATGCCACTTCTGCATCCACTACTTCTCAATTAAATTGTACGTTTACTCCTCTTGCTGAAACTTTACATGCTATTATGAATAGGTTGTTAACTGCTAATATGATTACTTTACCTCCTATTCGACCTCTTTTACCTACTATGATTGCATCTAAATCTTTTGATCACAATGCTTTTTGTCAATATCATCATCAGAATGGTCATGATACTAAGTGATGTTATTCTTTAAAACATAAGGTTCAAGATCTCATTGATTCTAAGGTTTTATCTATTGACAATCTGGATAGTAGTGGGAATTCATCTGTCTCTCCTCCTAATCAGAACCTTCAAATCTATATGAATCCTTTACCTACGCATGATACTAATAATATTGCTCAACCATCTGCTATGGATATTGTGTATGATTCAAAGATGGATGATCTTAATCATGTTGTTAATCAAGTGGAGGATATTAATAAATCTATATCTCCACCTCAACCTTCACCTCAAGTTAAATCTCAACCTCAAGTTAAACCTAAACCTAAAGTGAAACCTCAACTTAAACCTCAACAAAAATTCAAGAATAAAAGACCTCAAGAACTTTTTATTACCTTTGATGACTCTGAGACTATTAAGGCTCCTGATGGTCCCCTTTACATTGCTGCTAGGATTGCTCAGATACCTACTCGTGGTTGTCTTGTTGATTCTATCTCCTTAGTCAATGTTATCACTAAATAAAATACTTTTATGAAAATTTAACAATGTGACTTCTATGATACATCAGATGTGTGGATTCAAACTTGTAATGTTTTTCTTTATCCATCAATTGGTTCTATTACCTTGCCGGTTGAACTTTTTGGAAAACTTGTGAACACTACCTTTGTTGTGGTTCCTACTTCTGATCAATTTCAAGTTAAGCTAGGTTTGCCTTGGTTGATTGCCATGCATGTTGTTGCTTCACCTATCCATAAGTGTCTTAAGTTCATTCATGATGGTGAAGTGAAGATGATTAATCATAGTCTATATAAACCTTCTAGGCCTAGAGATTATGTTGCTCTAGATTTCTTTTGGCCTTAACTACCTAATTCATGTCCTCCTCGCCCTGATAATCTTTTTCAATCATATCAAGATTATAAGAATCATAACATTTTTTAATTAAGCATACCTCCTATGGATCTTAATCATGGTCTTTTACCTACACCTTCAATACCTCCTTTAACTATGGCTTCTAGTTCTGTTAATCAAGTTCCTCCTACCGAACCTATCAAAGATCCTGTGATTGTTTCTCCTATGGATAATAATCCTATTGATCTTCTATTGGTTAAAAATTTGTCCTCTCTTAAGATTTTCAATCTTTGACTCTCTATACACCCAAGGTGAGAGAACAAAAGGATGTCCACCAACAAATGGGTCAGTGTAAGTCTTCTATCACTGCCCTCTGAATTGATAGGTACAGCTCCCTGATTGTGTATGATATGCAATGAATATGTTTTGATCTTGACCACCAGGTTGTCTCTTATGTGTTTTTAACCAAATTTCTTGTAGACACAAACAACTTAGGCAAGGATATATGAAGATAATCTACAACCCCCAGTAGAATGTTGACCATAGATCATCACATGATTTTGACATCTAACTAATTCTATCCTACTCTATATGAAAAGAAGATTCTACTTGAATGAATAGAAGTAGACCTATATAATGAAAGGTAAATGGAATCACCAATACTACAACCACTTAGCATGAAATAGAGTTCAGGAAGAAATTACAGTCTTAGAATATACATGTACTTTCCATTCAAAGATGCAACCAAAAGAAAGAGTGAACAGAGGAATAATTACAAATGAAAGACCAACTGAAATTGATCACACCACAATTTCTGACATGAAATGGCATTCAATAAGAAAAAGCAGTTTCACATATAACTATTTTTTCCATTCATCATGCAAATAAACTATGAAAATGGAACAACAAACAAGAATTTAGCTTTGTAAATAGAATCACAATGCTTCATTGACAAGTTTGCCAACCCTCACTACTTCATTCTCTCCAATTTATATAGAGATCACTAGCCTACATCCTTCATAGGAATATGAAGTGATTTAGCTTCTAGAATACGAAAACACAAAGTACAAAGAAGGAAAACTTTCCAAACTAAGAACTTGAAAAGTCATCATGAATGTAGAAGACACAAAGATAATGACTTCTTAATCTGAAACTCTTCATCTTCAACCAACATTTGTCAACCTGACTTCATTGGGCTTTTGGAGTCTAATCATCTTTCAACAACAGTCAATCAGTTATACCACTACATCCAACCTTTTTTTAAATAGTTCAGAAATACTTAGCATGACCTTATCTGACATAAGGGCTTTATAATCACTACCACCTATGGCAACCCTTGGCGCATCTGCTGGACCTCAAGCTACAACATGCAACATTTTTAGCATTGTATTCTTCCTTCTTTTCCTATCCATGACCTTAGTTGATAGGTTGATAACACTGTGTTGATAATCCGTTGTTCTTAGTCACCTTCGATGTTCCATTGGATTATATTATCTTTATTCCCTTTAAGTCTCAGGTCCCACTTGACAAGTTTCTCATCGGATGGTAGTCGCATGATCGCAAGAGGAAAGAATATTCCTCATGATCATGCACCAGCCGTAGATCCCCCGCATCTGACAGAACTCAACACTAGCCGGGTCTACAGGATAGGTGGCAGTTGGCCACAATCCTGTTGCACTTTAATATGCCTGAAGACTTAGAAAATTGGTCCCACCTAACACGTGGATGAATCTCACAAGTTCACAAAAGCATTTGGCAGGGGTTGCGATTTTGTGAGGACCGTCGGATGCTTTCCTTTATTCTACCATAGGTAAGTCCATTGACTCGGGTCCCACCTAGTCCTCCATTGTCACATGATCGCAAGAGTGTTATTTTATTCACGCGATCATGTGACCGCTTCATCATTGGCACATGAAATAATATTTAATACTATCCTCATCGGGCTCAGACTTATAACTTTTCATTATCGCATCTGCGCTATTAGCATACGTGGGTCCTAGTAGAGTGCATTCACCTACCCAAACTCCATTGTCGCATGATCACATGGTATTATTTTGTTCCTTGTGATCATGCGACCACTCTATGATTGGTGCACGTGGGTCCAGCAGAGCATATTTAATCTTCCCTATCCTTTGTGCCTCTTTCCCACCTAACTAACTATGCTTCATGCCTTGTCGCATGATCACAAGGTAGTTTTCTTAGTCATGCGATCATGCGACCACACACCTAACTGGCTATGCTTAACATTAGGGAGGCCCACCTGAATACGTGGCAAGATCCTGTTAACCCGCTAAGAAGAAGTGATGTCATCATGGCAAAGCAAGAGCCATGGATTGAGGATCTACATATAAAAACTATCAACCCCACCATGCTACGTTTTCAGATCCCGTTATCCCGCTATGAATCTTCAACAACATGGAGGAAACACGAGAATCATTGATTTAGTATCTTGAAGATATAATAACCATAGGAAACTTTTCAGACCAACCAATTTACACGTGGCTTCATCCCGCTATCTCTTGAAGGATCTCTGACATCATGAAGGGATAGCAGGGGCCGTTGATTTCATTGAACATGATAAATCTTTAACTTGTAGAAAAAGAACTGAGTGAGTGCGAAAGGAGCAACCGAAATGAGAAAACCTGTTGAGCTCATTCTCTACAAATTTAGCATCAAACCACGTGCCATTTTTTTCATTAGGATTGTTGAGACCCATAGAATTGACCCATGCCTTTATATCATAAAAACACCACACTTTACCACTGATTGGATCATGTATTACAAGGTGTGTATTCAGCTCTGCTAAGCTAGGAAAAGAGGGACCTGAGTTCAAAAGAACCATTTCGATTGCATGTCTCTACCTTTTTAATTGCTCCTTAATCATCTTCCATCAGGAAGCTCTCAAAAAATTGAATCTAAATTCATGTCTGTCCAAATTTTATTTCTGAAAATTGAATCAACCTTCTTCTGATTCCTTGCAAGTGCCTGAAGATCATGACTTGGAATCATCATTTCACTTGAGAAAAATTACCAATCAAATCATGTTATTCTTGTCAGGTAGGTATCTATCACTTACCCATGATGATAAGGTTTTCAAAGCAACCCACCCGACTTGAAGCAAGAAGGCAAGGAACCCTGGCAAGAATAGCCTATCTTAGAAAAGATAGACCTAGACACCAACAAAACAGACCTAACTTGACTCTGACATTGTCAAAAAATGGGTGACTGAAAGTCAGGCAACAACTGGCTCTGTTTGGGGATCATGTACCGCTAGGTGCATGAAGAATTCAACTTCTCTGGGTAGACAAATGTTTTATCCATTGGGTTGCAGAGTCTAGACCAAACAAAACTAAAGAGCAGCTATAGATAGGGAGGGTGGAGGGGAGCAGGGAAAACTGAACACACCAAAGCAGGAAAACAACTAACTATGAAAGCAGGGGAAAACTATACTAAGCAAAACTGGAAAAACTAAACTAAACACAAACAGGAAAGCAAACCTAACCTACAGCACGGGTGAGGGGACCTCACCCAAAAGAACACAGAGCAATAAAGGAATCATACATGACCATTTATAGGGATAGAAAAATATGATCCTTTCTGAAACAGAGGAAGATGCTTCACTAGTTTGAAACAACATCGATAACCTCTGGTAACTCCTTCACTACTGAACTTGAGTCCAAAAGCTATTTGCAACATGGTAACCCCTAGGACCTTTCTGAAAAGCCATGCCTCATCATAGATCTCTAGTTCTTCTGTACTTTTCTGCACACCACCTTTAGCAGAGATATCAGCATCTGAACTAGGATTGAGAACATCAGAAAGTTCAAGAGATTCTAGAAATGAAATGCCATCATATTGGTTGCAAGCATTGTCATTAACAACTTCAGGTTCCAAACCAAGACTAAAACAAGATGATTCTTCATTGTGCATAGGTTCCACCAGAATCAAAACATCTTCTTCATTTATTATAATTGTTAATCCTTCAAGATGTTCATTTGGTTTTAGAATTCCAATATCTGAATTGAATATAGAAGAGGATTTACATGTGGCTGGCACCATGAATTGATCAAATTTCATTTCAAAAATAGGAAAATCTTCATCTAATTCTTTGTCTTCTACACAATGCTGCAGTACTTCATTAATATCTGAAACCTCTTGTTCAAAATCTGTTGTTGCACTAATTTCTTCATCAACATCTTTAGTAGGATAATTGTCAGAACATATTTCAGCCTTTTCATCTATACATATTTGATCAATAACACTCAATATTATATCTTTTTCAAAATAGAGTGGTTTTGGTACTAGATCCTTATCAACTTTAATGAATGGAAAATCACCCCCACCAAATTCTTCAATAACCTCAGGAGTTTCATCTTCTAGTAGTACATCAGTCTTAGGATAATTTTTAGAAGAAAAACCATTCAAAGCTTGATCTTCATTCTTTTCTCCTATTCTACAACTGTAATCAACAGAAGGAATGAAAAACATAGATACATCTTCTTTTTCAATTTTGTTTACCTTTCCTTCCCGATCTTCAAGAATCTCCCTGCTCACCAAATTTTGTCTTGTAGAAATCCAGGGCTTTTCTTATTCTTCTGGAATTGGGTAGCTTGCAGATGCAGACATTCTATTTGTTAGATTCTCTTCAGGTACCACCAAGGGACCATATTTATTTTTCTTCTAAGCTTGAACCTCAAAATAGTTCTGATGCACATGCTTTAAAAATAGAGCAGACTGATGATCTTCAGAGACACTCAATCCTTTCTTCACTCCCTCAGTCAAACTTAGCTTATATGCCTCCCAAAGGAATTGGAGACTTGGATCTTCTTCAGCATTTATCTCCTCAATTGTGGCTCTTTTTCTAATTTGTTTTCTTGGTTTGAATTCTTTTTCACTCAAGACTAAAAAATTTAATGATATGTGATCTTGAGGGGCCTCGGACACCTCACCATTATCCACATTGAGTTCTCTTTTCAACTTCTGCAACAACTTTTCTTTTTCTTCCACCTCTTTTAGTAGGTGATATCTTGCACAGATGCTTCTCCATAATAGCACAGTTGCATGATCCTCTTTAATACTTAAGTTCATCTCTACTCCATAACTAATGCTTTCTCTATAAGCTTCAAACATATCATGCAACATAGGATTAGTAGTGTGATGGAGTTCCATAAGGGAAGGATCTGGCCTCCTTCCTTTCACCATTTTAGAAGGCATGGGCCTTTTACAACAGAGTCGCCAATCTCCTGCAAGTTAGAGATAATATAATTTTGAAAATATAAAACACTGGACTCTTCAACCAAAGTTATGAGGACCAGAGTAGAGTCACCAATCTCTGGGAAGTAGAGATAACTATAAAACTAAGGAAACCAATATTAGCATCAATCCTCTCTTCTTCCTTAGTTGGGTGCTTTCCAGTCTTCAACTTTAAGCTAGTTCTTCCTTCAGCATGTAGGACTGGAAACCTGATTCCTGTGGCAAGCACCTTATTTCTACAAGAACAAATATGTGAGGGGAAACTAGAAATATGTCAATTGAAAGTTCTCCCCAGCATAGTCACCAAAAACTATTGGTTAATAGTTTGTCCTCTCTTAAGATTTTCAATCTTTGACTCTCTATACACCCAAGGTGAGAGAACAAAAGGATGTCCACCAACAAATGGGTCAGTGTAAGTCTTCTATCACTGCCCTCTAAATTGACAGGTATAGCTCCCTGATTGTGTATGATATGCAATGAATATGTTTTGATCTTGACCACCAGGTTGTCTCTTATGTGTTTTTAACCAAATTTCTTGTAGACACAAACAACTTAGGCAAGGATATATGAAGATAATCTACAACCCCTAGTAGAATGTTGACCATAGATCATCACATGATTTTGACATCTAACTAATTCTATCCTACTCTATATGAAAAGAAGATTCTACTTGATGAATAGAAGCAGACCTATACAATGAAAGGTAAATGGAATCACCACTACTGCAACCACTTAGCATGAAATAGAATTCAGGAAGAAATTATAGTCTCAGAATATAAGTGTACTTTCCATTCAAAGATGCAACTGAAAAAAAGAGTGAATAGAGGAAGAATTACAAATGAAAGACCAACTGGAATTGATCACACCACATTTTCTGACATGAAATGACATTCAATAAGAAAAAAGTAGTTTCACTTATAACTGTTCTTTCCATTCATCATGCAAATAAACTATGAAAATGGAACAACAAACAAGAATTCAGCTTTGTAAATAGAATCACACTACTTCATTGACAAGTTTGCTGACCCTCACTACTTCATTCTCTCTAGTTTATATAGAGATCACTAGCCTACATCCTTCATAGGAATATGAAGTGATTTAGCTTCCAGAATATGAAAAGACAAAGTACAAAGAAGGAAAACTTTCCAAACTAAGAACTTGAAAAGTCATCATGAATGTAGAAGACACAAAGATAATGACTTCTTAATTTGAAACTCTTCATCTTCAACCAACATTTGTCGAGCTGGGTTCATTGGGCTTCTAGAGTCAAATCATCTTTCAGCAACAGTCAATCGGTCATACCACTGCATCCAACCTTTTTTTAAACAGTTCAGAAATACTTAGCACGACCTTATCTGACATAAGGGCTTTATCATCACTACCACCTATGGCCACCCTTGGTGCATCTGCTAGACCTCGAGCTATAGCATACAACATTTTTAGCATTGTATTCTTCCTTCTTTCCCACCCATGACCTCAGTTGACAGGTCGATAACACTATGTCGATAATCCGCTATTCTTAGTCACCTTTGATGTTCCATTGGATTATATTATCTTTATTCCCTTTAAGTCTCGGGTCCCACTTGACAAGTTTCTCATCGGAATGTAGTCGCATGATCGCAAGAGGAAAGAATATTCCTTGTGATCATGCCCCAACTGTAGATCCCCCGCATCTGACAGAACTCAACACTAGCCGGGTCCACAGGATAGGTGGTAGTCAACCGTAATCTTGCTGCACTTTAATATGCTTGAAGACTTAGAAAATCAGTCCCAGCTGACACGTGGATGAATCTTGCAAGTTCGCAAAAGCATTTGGTAGGGGTCATGATTTTGCGAGGACCATTGGATGTGTTCCTTTATTCCACCATAGGTAACTCCGTTTACTCGGGTCCCACCTGGTCCTCCATTATTGCATGATCGTAAGAGTGTTATTTTATTCATGTGATCATGTGACTGCTTTATCATTGGCACATGAAATAATATTTAATACTATCCTCATCAGGCTCGGACTTATAACTTTTCATTATCACATCTGCGCTGTTAGCATATGTGTGTCCTAGTAGAGCGCATTCACCTACCCAAACTCCATTGTTGCGTGATCGCATGGTATTATTTTATTCCTTGTGATCATGCGACCGCTCTATGATTGGTGCACGTGGGTCCAACAAAGCATATTTAATCTTCCCTATCCTTTGTGCCTCTTTCCCACCTAACTGACTGTGCTTCATGCCTTGTCGTATGATCGCAAGGTAGTTTTCTCAATCATGCGATCATGTGACCACACACCTAACCAGCTATGCTTAACATTAGGGAGGCCCACCTGAATATGTGGCAAGATCCCGTTAACCCACTAAGAAGAAGTGATGTCATCATGGAAAAGTGGGAGCCATGGATCGGGGATCTGCATATAAAAACTACCAACCCCACCTTGCTACATGTTCAGATCCCGTTATCCCACTATGAATCTTCAACAACATGGAGGAAACATGGGAACCGTTGATTTAGTATCTTGAAGATATAATAACCACGGACAACTTTTCAGACTGACCACTTTACATGTGGCTTCATCCCGCTATCTCTTGAAGGATCTCTGACATCATGAAGGGATAGCAGGGGCTGTTGATTTCATCGAACATGATAAATCTTTAACTTGCAAAAAAATATCTGAGTGAGTGTGAAAGGAGAAGCTGAAATTAGAAAACCCACCAAGCTCATTCTCTACAAATTTAGCATCAAACCACATGCCAATTTTTTCATTAGGATCATTGAGACCCATAGAATCGACCCATGCCTTTATATCATAAAAACACCACACTTTACCACTGATTGGATCATGTATTACAAGGTGTGTATTCGGCTCTGCTAAGCTAGGAAAAGAGGGACTTGAGTTCAAAAGAACCATTTTGGTTGCATGTCTCTACCTTTTTAATTGCTCCTTAATCATCTTGCATCAGGAAGTTCTAAAAAAATTGAATCTAAATTCATGTCTGTCCAAATTTTACTTCTGAAAATTGAGTCAACCTTCTTCTGATTCCTTGCAAGTGCCTGAAGATCATGACTTGGAATCATCATTTCACCTGAGAAAAATTACCAATCAAATCATGTTATTCTTGCCAGGTAGGTATCTATCACTTACCCATGATGACAAGGTTTTCAAAGCAACCCACCCGGCTTGAAGAAGGAAGGCAAGGAACCTTGGCAAGAATAGCCATTCTTAGAAAAGCTAGACCTAGACACCAACAAAATAGACTTGACTTGACTCTGACATTGTCAAAAAATGGGTGATTGAAAGTCAGGAAACATCTTCCTAAAGAACCTATGAAGGATCCTATGATTGTTCCTCCTAGTTCTCAACCTATTTCAAATAAATCAAAACGTAAGGTCGGTCTGCTAATGAACGTCACAAAAAGGATCATGCTCATGCTAAAGCTAAAATATCTCTACTTTCTTCAGATAAACCTATACATAATGTGTTAGAAGATGTTGTTACTAATAATGATATTCACATGCATGATTATGATGATTCTATTCATATCTTAGATCCTATTTTGATTAATTTTGATGAAGAAGATACTCTTGATGATACTGATGATGTTAATGATGAATATGAGACTATTGACATTGACATTGATTTACCTAATATGATTTCATCAAAATTGACTCGTACATCTAGTGTCAAACATAGTGATTCTCAAGAGGATCCTTGTTTGGAACTGGCTATCATTCCTACTATATTGGATATAGTCCCTCTTGCGAGTTACCCACCTTCCCTAAATGATATACAAAAAGATGGGGAGAGTAGGTGACGTGCTTGATTGGCTTGTCCTTTGTGGTAGCTTTGTTGTGTGTTTCCTATTCTACTGTGCTTCTCCCGTAATGTGATTGCTAAATGTTGTTAGATTCTTTTATACGATCCTTGTTACTCAATTGGTACAAGGTGATAAAGGAATCGAAACTGTCGTTCAAATTCCTCTATATGTATCTCTATTCTTCTATGCATTGTTCAATGTTATGTTGTAATTATGCTATTATTTGTAAATGTTTCCTTTTGTAATCTACTTGGATTCGAGATATGGTAGCACTAATTCTTTTTGTTCTCCATGTCATGGTCCAAAATTATTCTCCTTTGTATATCTTATGTGATCTTTCCTCCTTTGTGATTGTAGTTCTACTTTCTTTGGGGAATGATGTCAATTCATTTGCAATAATATCATATATATATTATCTTATGATCATACAGACCCATGGTAGGTAGATCCCTTCCATGTTCTCTATATGTTTCTATGATATTTTCCTTGATTTGTCTTTGTCTGGGGGCATCTCAATGTGGAAACATAATCAGTGGAGTTGTTTATGTTTTTGTTAAAGCCATTGCTCTTGTTAAAGTGTAAGCAATGACTTTAACATGGGGGCATACGCTCTACTCACCTGTTGCACACACACACTTTTCAATGCGCACACATATTGTTTAAGATACTTCTTTTTCCTTTTTGGATTAGTAAGTAATTCGTAAAGCACAAATTTATATTTTAGGATCTCTTGATCTCTCCAGTTTCAAATACACATATATTGTGATCCCTTAAGGTCGGAAGTGTCCTTAAGACTAGATCCCTTTTTGTTTTTATTTTTTGGTTTTATTCTTATGGAATAGAATATTTCTAAGGATAAATCCTTGATGGGTTGACTAGTGAGTAGCCACATTCACTAGGCAGTTCAATTCCATCTTTCCAGTTGCACCATTTTCCTATGTGGTTCACAATGGGACATAAGTTCTCATTGGGTGATGTAATCACACCTTCTTTCTCTCTCTAGAGATGTCTCTCTTATTATGATCTAGGAGTTGATGAAGACTTGAGTCCCTGGGGGCTTAAGGTTATCTTTGTCATTTGGATTACAATAATATTATCTTTTTATTATGATCTCCTTTACCAAGAGTTTGCATCAAGTCCATACTCTTGCTAAAGTGGGGGCTTAATGTATCATCTTAAAATGGAAGAACCTCCATGATAAGAGAATTTAGCCCTCTGAGTAAGTGGTTTGGGGTCATGTTAAGTGCCTTGATTGGGTCTTTGCATGTATTTGGCTTTTCTCCCCGCTTTCCACTTCTTCCCTGCACTTGATTTCTTCATTCTAGGTGAAATTAGGGTTAGAATCCTAAGGATTACCTTGAATTTCCCTCTTCCATGAATCTATTTTCTAGGTAGGATTTAGAAATAGATCCTCCTAGCCTTCATCTTAGTAATCATAGGATTTAATGTCTATTCCTAACATTCTGTCCTATTCTGGCATCAGTTCTAGGTTTTTGGGCATCCCTGGGACCTCTTGACTTGGTTCTAAGTCAACTTAGGACTAGGGTCAATGTCTAAGGTTGACCCTGACTAGGTCAAGGTTGATCTTGACCCTTACTAGGTTAGGGTGAACCTTGACATTGACCCCTTTCTCCAAATTTTCAAAATCTTTAATTTCTGGGCTTCGGGCTTTTTGGAAATTTATTTTCCCACCTCCGAGTCGGCCATTTTGGGTTTCAGGATGGTAAATCCTTTAATTTCATTTAATATAGGTATATTTTCTAATGGTGAGGACCTAATTGGGATTTAATTCTCCAAGGTGGCCCATCTAGAGGAGTGTGCCCTAGATCACTATAAAAGGAGGCCTTCCTCTCTCATTTTCATAATCAAGTTTGGCAATCAAACATCCAAACTCAAGCAATTTCATGTGAAAGCAAGTCTTCAAGCATTCAAGTGTTCAAGCATTCATCCATCAAGGAGA
Organism: Chamaecyparis obtusa; assembly: GCA_027943335.1. Taxonomy (NCBI): domain Eukaryota; kingdom Viridiplantae; phylum Streptophyta; class Pinopsida; order Cupressales; family Cupressaceae; genus Chamaecyparis; species Chamaecyparis obtusa. Next base: position 2,226,865 of record BSBK01000882.1, read on the forward strand.
TCCATTGTTATCTATTAAAGGATTCAATCTCTTTGGAACCCTCTTGAAGATCCATCCTTCTCCATTCATTCAAGCCTTCTCATATGCAAAGAGAAAATCAAGATTGGTGTTGAAGATCAAATACCATTGATTGGAGACATCCTACATCCATTGAATCATTCTTAATTATGGATTTAAGGATTCGAATCCTCTACAAGGACTTCAACATAAGTGAGGTGATTTGTTTCAATTACTTTGTTTATGCACAATATATTTCAATTCAATTTCAAGGTTAATTCCTAAACTAGGGTTTGACCAAGGCAAACCCCCCATATAATAAAAAATCCCATTTTCTTGTAGGTATAGGTGTAGAGTTTCAGATTTGAGAGTGAATTTGGATACCCTTTCGGCAAACTTTCAGGATCTGTGAATAGAATTCGGATTGGACTTCAAATAAAGAATGTGGTATTTGACCTTTTATGAGGGTCAAACCCAAGCTAAGCCATCTTGAGGAAAGATTTCTGGGTTTTCTCTATCTCAGAATTTCTAGTCCAAAGCAGGTATCAGATTTTCTCAAAAGTGTACACAGACAACATAATTTAACATTTTCTTGATCTGCCCTAATTTAAGGTTAGTACTTGTATTTCAATTAGTCTATATTCCAAGCATAATTTCCTTTATAGGGAAATATTGGATTTACTCTCTTTCTTTTCCATATTCTCCATAAATTGATTCAATTTTGTATTAACCTCTTGGTTGATCAAATTGGATCTCTTCTTTGAGAATTTGGGTTCGAGAATAGATCTCATATTTCCCCCTATATATATTTGAATAGAGGTGAATCCACTTTACATCTATTCATTACCCTTCTAAGACTCCAAATTCATTGGATTTCTTGGATATAAGGGTTTATAGAAGTGAACACACTTTTTGGTACACATTTTTGGCATTCACCATTGGGAAAACCCACAAATTTTGGATACTCACATTGGTTTTTAAGGCTAACCCTTGAGTAGGTTGAGTTGAAGGTAAAAACTAAAGGTTTTTGAAAGATTTGGTCATATCTTCCAAATGTCTTGGTCTTTTCATCTAAATTTATTTTTAGGTTGGGGATGGATCAGAGGTGTCTTTGTCTGAAAATCATATTTTTTCTGTTAATTTTTCCACGTGTTATAATTTTTTAATAATTTTTCATGAAAATTTGTTTTTGGTCACAAATCAGAGGGTTTTTTTATAAAAAAATTGTTTTGGAAAGGTCTAATAATTATACAAGGGTTTAATTCTTTCTATTTTTAATTTAGATGCAAGAACATGTCTCAAATAGTTGATTTGTGAGAAATGGTCCATTTTGGTAAAATATGTCTTTAGGACACAAATTAAGGGATATTTTAGAAAATTTTGCATTTTTATAAATCTCTTAGATTTTTGGTAGTTGTCTATTCTTTGCATTTCTATTTTTAGGGCCAAAATTATAGAAAATAAATTGAATCTTGTTAACTAGGTAAAAAAACAAAAAAAATAGATTTGTCGTGAGCTTGCACTTTATTTGTACATAGTTCAATGCATGATTGAGCTTTCTTGCAAGTCTTCTATATTTCCTATCTTCAAATATTAATTTTTTAGAATTGTTGACCAATAATAAAGCATTTTGAGATTACTAATCAATTTTTTTCTATATAATGTTTTTTGAAGATCTTGAAAATATTTGAGACTACTTATTCATTAGTTTTGTAGGTTGCCTTGGAGAAACAACTAAACATTGTCCTTTCATAGATTGGGTTTTCTAGGCACCTAGTTTTAATGAGAAAGGATTCTTTTCTTTTGATTAGTTGAGAAGTAGGAGAGTATGCCCTTCACCTCCTAGAGTATGAATCATAAATCTTGACCTGCTTTATTTGTCACTTGCAAAAGGAATCTTGGGTAAATTAACATGTGATTGATGTGTTTGAGAGAAAATATAGAGTAGGAGAGTATGCTCTTTTCCTTGTGCAAAATGAAAAATCTTGACCTCCATTAGCTATCCATTTTATTTTCTAGCATTTACCTTTAGATTGCTTGTCAAGAGAGAAATCTTTAACGAATGACCCAAGTGGGGAACAAGAAAACCCAGATACTCCATTCCACTATAATTAAAAGCTTCTTTCAATCAAAAGATAAAGAAAAATTGGCTATTATCTACTTCTAATGCTTCTTCATGTGTAGAGCCTAGTTGCCTCAATCTTGCTAGAAAATACTACACTTGTTTAGGCACTTGTAGGGTCATCTTATTCTCAATCTTGTTTACAAGCCTACAAGGAAATTACATCCAACTTGTATAGGGCCAAGAGGTATGAATATTTCTTTCAAGACTATACATTTTGGGTACTTTTAGGGCTATAGGCCTCAATTTTCCTTGCAAAACTACAAGGGGTGGTCATGAATGGAGGTCCTTACTAAATACCTTAGGTTAGAGGCTGCCCTATTTACTTCTAAAAGTATCATAATATTTGTGCAAGGAATTATCCAAATGGACTTACCTAGATCACCTCAAGATTACTCACCATATGTATTTCCTTGGATCCAAATCCATGACAAATCCAACATCACTTTGTGTAAGGTGAAGGAGTATCAAGTTGTGAGAAACAATACTTTATGCACTTAGCCTCACAAGGAGTTAAGTTACCTCACAACTTTGATGTTAAAAACTTGATAAAAAAGAGAAACCATCTAAACTAGAGGTTATGGAGAAACAAATGGAAGAGATAAAGATAGAAATGATACACTTAGAAAAGGAGAAGGAGAAATCAAGGACATCCTTTTCACTTGAGGCTATATGTTAGTTTCCTTTTCTCAAATATTTATGCATGTCTCATTTTCCTTGTAAAGGTGAATTTCCAAAATATGATAAGTTGATGGAAGTGGAGATCCTCATGACCATGTTAGGGATTTTTGTGCACCAAGTATGAAATTATTGCATGAACCCACTTATCTTATGAGACTCTTTCCTAAGAGTCTTAGTGGTCAAGCTATGGAGTGGTTCACTAAACTGTCTCCTCCACTTAAGTCATTTAACCAACTAGTGCAGAGATTTATTAAACATTACTCTTGCAAAATTCAACATGATGTTACCATGCTAGATCTATGAAATATCAAACAATGCCAAGAGGAATCCTTTGTAGCTTTCCTTTAGTGATGGAGGAAGCTTTATTCACATTACCCTAGACAAATTTTGAAAACTGAGAAGATTGACATTTTTGTCAATAACCTTGTTCTTGAATTACACTATGAGCTTAGAAAGAAACTCTTTTGCCACATTTTACATGATGGTGGAAAGTTCCATATGAATTGAAGATGTTCTAATCAAGAAGGGTGAACTTAGTTTGAACAAGGACAAGTCTAACAACAACAACTACTACAAAAACAACAACAACAATGGAAAAGAAAAGGGTAAAGCATAATCATGGAACCAAATCAAGCATGTAGTTAATGATGGCATAGTTTAAACACCTATAAACAAGCCCAAATAACCTATCTTTAATTTTACTAGTGACATCAAAGGTACCAAACCAGAGGCTTCCAAACCTTATGATTTAAATAGGTCCAATGAATTTAGAAAGGATCAATTGTCATGGATGCCCAAGGGTATGTGCAGGATCATGGTATGCCAACTTAGGCCCTTAAGTGGCAATGAAAATTCATAAAATTGGGTTTAGGTAAGTTGACATAAATAATTGAACAAGTTATAAATATTATATCAAAAATATGTAAGAAGAGAATCTATAGAAAATTGATTTTAGTTTCTAAGATACTATTCCTTTTTTGAAAAATAATTATTCTATATGTTAAAAATTTCAAATTTCAATGCAGTAGTACAAAAATTTTAGGAAAAAAATAAGTAGGTGTTGTTACAAGTAGTGGTTTCTGTTGCATGAAAAGATCAGCCTATTAATGCTCGATACAACCACTAGACTTATATAGAAGACACAAGAGGCTGTTAAACCATATAACGAATCCTGAGGGGAGCCCTAACCATTTTTCCAAAAATCTCCCATTAGCATTACCCAAGGGGATTCAAACCTATGACCAAGCTTTGATACCACTTGTTACAAGTAGTGGTTTTCGTTGCACCAAAAGATTGACCTGTTAATGCTCGATACAACCACTAGACTTATAGAAGACATAAGAGGTTGTTAAACCATGTCACGAATCTTGAGGGGAGCATTGACCATTTTGCCAACATGTCTATGTTTGACCACCTTAAACACAATCAAATGATAATTTGTTTTACAAGATTCTAGATATAAGTAGTAGACTCATGTCCAGATATGACACATTTTTTTGTAATTTTTTCCAAGTAAATAATTAATTATGAATTTTTTTTTACAACATTTCTAGAATACAAAAACTCTCATGTCTAACCATGTTAACTTAGTCTAAACATTATGAAATTAATTTTTGTTTATTTTTCTTGTAGTAGGGAAATCATAGAATGTGGCACATATTTTGGATTTCAAAAATGTTATACAGTTTCAAAGTTATAGCTATTTTTCAATAAGTCTATCAATTAGGGCTAGAAAGATAACAAGTAGGTGTATGTCTGACCATATTAAAAAAAATCAAATGATAATATTTTTTATAAGATTCTAGATAAAAGTAGTAGACTCATGTCCGAATGTGATGTATTTTTTTCCAAGTAAATAATTAATTATGATTTTATGCTACAAATTTCCTTGAATATAAAAACTCCTGTGTTTGACCACCTTAACTTAGTCTAAACTTCATCAAATTGAAAGAATTGTTTATTATTATTGTATTAGTTGAAGCATAATGATGCAAGGAAAGGGTCAAGAGGGGCCAAAAGATGGCACACCCTGATGATCCAAGCCTAATCAACACATGCAGAAGAAGAAAAACACCAGTGAGAGAGAGAATGCCAAATCTTTCATATATTTTCATCAATTGAAGCATACATGCTGGGCTGTAAGGCCTTCCCAATTATGGCATGATATTCCAATGAATCTCAGAAGTCCTCAAACATGCGAGGATCTGATACCACTCTCATTCTAAAGTCTATGATCTTCTCTCCAAAAACTCACTCCCTAAACTACAACCAAACAACTACATTTATACAAGAGGCTACCAAACTGAGTCAGCCTTCAGATCCATAATAAATAGAATAAATGATTAGATCTAGGACCACACTCTTCCCAATGATGGATTCCAATATTAAATCTATGATCCAATATAAATGTACAAGTCAGCCTCAATAGAAAACAAAACTAAACCCATTGGTGAGCAAGGATAACTGAGCAGCAGACAAGCAATGCCGAGCACCAGTGAAACAACCGACCACCCAAGAAATGACCAACCACACTTGGTAACTAAAGGAAACCAACCAACTACCGACCAACTTGGTCAAAGTAGGAACCAAGAAACATAGATAAACTCAAAAATGTTTTTGGTGACACAGGATTGCCAAGGACCCAAGATGCTCCTGCATCAGACACTTGGGGTTATTTGAAATGAATCTTTGAATCATTTGGTAGCTATGATCTGAGCTACATCCAACTCAAATTTTTAAATCCATGAGTTTCCTTCCATTGGTCCATTCTTCCACTTTACCAGATATTCCATATATTATTTTCCTTTTGTCCTCTTGCCAACTCTTTGATTCAAAATCTATTCAATCTCTTCATTCTACTTCTTAGGATATTCTGTCGGTACTATCATTTCTTCATTAGGTTCATAATACTCATACAAATCAACAATATTGAAAATCGGTGATATGTCCATGTCATCAGGTAACTCAATCTCATAAGCATTTCCACTATCAAATTTCCTCAAAATCTTGCAAGGTCCAAACTTATTCATCTTCATCTTTCCATATGTTCCAACAAGAAACTGGCCTTTCTTCAAATGAACCATCACTTCATCACCAACATCAAAAGTATTATGTCTTCTTGATCTATTAGCTCTATCTTTGTATTTCTAATTACTATCTTCTAGCTTTAGCTTTAGATCTTCATGCAATGTCTTCATGTACTTAGCAAACTTCACTCCTTCAACACTTCTTCTATATTCATCATCAATGTCTCTCAAATCAAATATTCCTCTCGATTGTATCCATTCACAATCTCAAATGGTGTTTTCCTAGTACTCCTATTCATTGAATTATCATATGAAAACTTTTCTTGTGCCAACATAGATTCCCAATTACTCGGTGTGTCTCCAACTAAACATCTCAAAAGATTTCCCAAATTTTTTTTCACAACTTTAGTCTATCCATCGGTTTGTGGGTGAAATGTATAACTATATATCAACTCAGTGCCAAATTTCTTCCAAAGGGTCTTCCAAAAGTATCCAAAAAATTTACTGTCTCATTCAGAGATAATACTCCTTGGTAATCCATGCAATCTGATAATTTATTTAAAGAAAAGATCTACTACATGTACTAGATTTGATGTCTTTCTACAAGGTATAAAATATTCCATATTAGAAAATCTATCCACAACAACAAATATAGAATCGTTACCTCTTGCTGTCTTTGGTAAGCCAAGAACAAAATCCATACTGATGTTAATCCAAGGTTTATCAGGTACAACAATCGGTACATACAAACTAGTATTCTAACTTACTCCTTTTGCAACTTGACAAATTCCACAAATTTTCACAAATTTTTGAACATCTTTATACAACTGTGGCCAAAAGTACTTCTCTTTAAGCAAATTCCATGTTTTATCAATACCAAAATATCCAACCAAACCTCTACTATGTTTCTCTTTTATCAAATTAGTTCTCATTACTCCTCTCGGTATACAAAAAAAAATACCTTTGAACAACATACCTTCTTGAATAAAATATTCATCCCATTTAGTATCTTGTTGATCTTGAATAGGTGCTCTCCACTTTCTCCATGGCTCAGAAAAATTAGGGTCATTTTCATACAAACCTTTCATCTCATCAAAACCAAGAACTTCAATTTTCATCTCGGTCATCAAAGATATCCTTCTACTCAATGCATCAACAACTTAGTTAGTGACTCCACTCTTATGCTTTATCACAAATGTATAACTTTGCAAATACTCAACCCATTTCATATGTCTCCGATTTAACTTATTCTGACTACCCAAATACTGTAAAGCCTTATGATTATTATACAACACAATTTCACTCAGTATCAAATAATGTCTCCATTTCTTTAGTTCTTGAAAAATATAATAGAATTATTGATCATACACAAAATATTTCCTTCTAGCATCATTCAACTTTTCACAAAAGAAAGCAACAGGTTTACCTTCTTGACTCAACACAACTCCAATTGCACTTCCACTTGCATCACATTCCACTTGAAATAATTTACTAAAATTAGTTAATGCAAAAAAAAGGTAATTCAACAACCTTTTGCTTCAAATTCTCAAAACTTTTATCAACTCCATGTGTCCACTTGAATTCCCTTTTGTCTCCTCTCATAGTCTCAATCATAGCATTGCAAATTGAACTGAAATTCCTTATGAACTTTTGGTAAAAACTTGCCAAACCATGAAATGATCTTACCTCACTAGCATTCACAAGTGTAGGCCAATTCAAAATAGCTTCAACCTTTTCAGGATCCATCTTCAAACCATTAACTGAGATCACAAATCCCAAATACACAATCTCCTCTTTCATGAATGAACACTTTTTTAGATTTATCAGCAACTTTTCCTCTTTCAACCTCTACAAAACTTATCTAACATGCAAAAAAAAGTTCTTCTCTGGTCTTAATAAATATTAGAATATCATGAAGATATACAATCACAAATTTACCCAAGAATTTCTTCAAAACTTCATTTATCAGCCTCATAAAAGAACTCCATGCATTAGTTAAACCAAAAGGTGCGCATAACCAACCACTCATACAAACCTTCTTTTGTCTTGAAAGAAGTCTTCCATTCATCACCTTCTCTAATTCTTATCTGATGATATCCACTTTTCAAATCAATCTTTGTGAAATACTTTTCTCCAACCAAATTGTCCATTATGTCATCCATTCTTGGTATAGGAAACCTATACTTCACTGTTATCTTATTGATTGCTATGGAATCAGTACACATTCTCCATTCTCCATTCTTCTTAGGTGCCAGTACAACAAGTATTGCACAAGGACTCAAACTTTCTTTGATCAAACCTTTCTCTAGCAACTCTTGAATCTGTCAGTTCAATTCTTGATTCTCGATGGGTGTTAGCCAATGAGGTGCCTTATTCGGTAAACTAGCTCCAGGGATTAGATCCATACAATGATCAATGCTTCTTTTCAATGGAAAACCATTAGGTACATTATCATAAATGATTTCACTATACTCAATGAGTAACTTATCAATCTCCTTAGGAACTTTATCTTTTGTTTTCTTACTCAGTTTGTTAGGAATTACAGTAAAACATATATCATTCCTTTTCAAATCTTGAAAAAACTTTCTTCCTTCCATCAATCAAACTTTCACAGATATGAAAACATTACTAATAGATTCTTTCATCAATGGCAACAAGACTTGTTTCTTTTCATCAGCCACAATAGTATACTTATGCAATCTCCCATCATATATAACATGTCTATCATATTGCCAAGGTCTATCCAACAAAATACGTCAGCAATCCATGGGCATGATATCACACAACACCTTATCATAGTATTTTCCAATTTTCAAATTCACATAATATTGTTCACTTACTAAGAGTGTATGCTCATCTTTGATCCATGAAATCTGATAGGGCTTCAGATGTTCCAACCTTTTCAACTACAATTTTGTGACCATCTCCTTAGATGCCAGGTTCTCTAAGCTACCATTGTCAATGATTACCTTCCAAAATTTATCAAAAACTCTACATCTGGCCTTGAACAAACTTTTCCTTATTGGATCTTCCTTTGCTTTCATTCCACAATGCTCTCCTTACCATCAAGTTTTTTTCTTTCTCAGGTTCATTCAGTGACTCTTCTTGCACCAAAGCATTTCTACTACTACTAGCCTTCTTACTTGTGTATATTCAAATGGCCTATGTCCTTCTCCACAATTATAGCAAGTTCCTTAAAAACTTCCTCTACTATAACCACCTCGGTAGTTACTGCCTCTACCTCTAGATGAACTTTCACCTTTCCACTCGGTCTTGCCTTTGTCCAGATTTGTCTTTTTGGGTTTAGATCTACCATTTTCACCATTGGATGTACCTCTTCCTCTCTATCTCTACTCATGTCTTTTGTTCAATTTCTCCTTAGCTTTCAAAGCAAATTGATAAGCCTCTTCAATGTTCTCCAACTTGACCATACTAATTTCCTCTTGGATGGAAACTCTCAAACCATTTAGGTATCTACCAATCCTTTCCAAATCATCTTCATCATGTCCATATCTGATATCTAATATATAGAATTCCTCAATATATTCCTTTACCAAGCTATATTTTTTCCTTAGACTTTGCATTCGCCAAACTAGGTTAATTTGATAATCACGGGGTAAGAACTTTCCTTTCAATTTATTGACCATCTTATTCCATACCTTGATTTTGTCTTTTCCTTTCCTTTTCCTATCGACTTGTAGATGTTCCCACCATAGGGATGCATGACTCTTCAAATTAGTGCTTGCAATCTTCACCTTCTTATCTTTAGGAATGTTTTCATATTCAAAATACTTTTCCATCTCGGTGATCTAGTCCACCAATTAATCAAAATCCATCTTTCCACCATACTTAGGAGGATTAAAATGTGGTGTTGACTTCAAAATTGTCAATGCCTTCAAAAATCTTTCTTCACCTTGATCCATAATAGGTGTAGGTTCTGCACTCACCTGTTCTTCTTCAATTTGATCATCACTAACATCTTCAAGACGTCTGACTCTTCTTTGGGCTATTTCCACTGCTTCTAACCTACCAGTAATCTGCCTTAGCATATCTACCAATCTTGGATCTACATCTTTCCTTCCATGAACCATCTTGACAACCCTCTACAATTGTAGGTCAGATCACAATTTTCTACCCCACAACAATCAACTAGGGCTTCAAGAGGAACCTAGAAACCTAGATCCATAGACCTAGATCAAGATCTCACCTCGCTCTGATAGCACCTGATGCAAGGCAGGGGTCAAGAGGGGCCAAAGGATGGTGCACCTTGATGATCCAAGCCTGCTCAACACACACAGAAGAAAACAAACATAACAATGAGAGAGAATGCTAGATCTTTCATATATTTTCATCAATTGAAGCATACATGTCGGGTTGTAAGGCCTTCTTGGTTACAGCCTGATATTACAATGAATCTTATAAGTCCTCAAACATGTGAGGATCTTCTACAAATATCTATTCTAAAGTCTATAATCTTCTCTCCAAAAACTCACACCCTAAACTACAACCAAACAACTACATTTATAAAAGAGGCTACCGAACTGAGTTGGCCTTCAGATCAACAATCAATGAAAGAAATGGTCAGATCTAGGACCACATGCTTCCCAATGATGGATTCCAACATTAAATCTATGATCTAATATAAATGTACAAGTTAGCCTTAATAGAAAACAAAACTAAACCTATCAGTGAGTAAGGATAACCGAGCAATAGACAAGCAATGTCGAGGGCCAGTGAAACAATCGACCACCCAGGAAATGACCAAACACACTTGATAACCAAAGGAAATCAACTAACTACCGACCAACTTAGTCAAAGCAGGAACCAAGCAACATAGAAAAACTCCAAAATGTCTTTGGTGACACAGGATTGCCACGGACCTAAGATGCTCCTGCATCACATAGAATGTGATGGAGATTTCATATTTCAAAAATGTTATACTGTTTGAAAGTTATAGTTTTTTTTCAAAGAGTCTATCAATCAGGACTTCTTTTTCACATCGACACTTTTTGGCATACCATGATCCTTCACATACCCCCAAACCTAAACATACTTTTACATGTATAGGAGACTCTCTTGAAGTGGTGTTTGAAACATTCGTATCAAATAAGATAGTCACATTATCAAACAATTAAAAACCTTGTGAACCCAAACTTAAGCCTGGTTGGTGTAATGATGACCATTATTGCAACTATCACAAGAAAAAAGGTCATAAGACTGATAACTGTATGAGACTTAAACACCTCATTCAATACCTTATTGATAATAAGAAATTTGGGGTGGATGGACATGTGACTAATGTTGATCACAAGGTCTATACCAAACCACCACCCAAGAACGAAGATGAAGAAGGAACTAAAATGAAGGATGGAGATACTAAGATCAACTACACTTACATGAATAATGACAACATAATACACATACTTGAACTAGCTTATGAGAGTATAAACATGATTAAGTTCAAGGGTAAGAAAGAAGGCTACAACTTGTACACTGATGAATCACCTTAGATTATGATAGGATCACACTAGGTTCTCAATAGACTTGGTTTAGGATCACTTAGATTCCTATCTCTCCAACCTCCCAATATATTGATCATGGGCCTACAAGGTTTTAGCTTTTCCTCTAAGGACTCTCTTAGTGTCCTCCAATTGAACAATATACACTTCAACTCCTATGTGATCTATCACTGATTGAGGGTTCTATCCCTTCATATCCAATACTCCATCCAATTGCAACTTATCTCCTTATCAAGTGGTGAATCTTGCAAGGGTGTGGAGATAGTTGATTTATATATTAGTTTCACTTCTTGACCTATTCAATCAGGGTCTTTACAACTCCACCATACTAATCTCTTCAAAATCACTAATTAGACCTTATAGCCCTAGAGCCCACAATATGGCTTCCAAGTCCAAGTTTTTAGGACTTTCTCCAAAAACATCCAAAAGGACCTCCAAATTAAAATTTAGATTCTTGGTTCATATGGTATATTCTAAATTTTTTGGGGGGTCTTAGTGTTGGAAAGTTGGCTACACTAATGTATATGACTTAAAATAGTTTTTTCATTATGGCCACAAAGTCATATAGTAGTTTGGATTTAGTGCACTTGATGAGAAGATCAGAAATTGATTAAGTGTTGAAGATTGGACAGTATATAGAGTTCCTACAGCTCAGAGCATCAACAAATGTGCATACAAAAGAATTATGGTATGTACCCTAGAAGTTAAGTTAGTTAGACTATATTCATACTTATTCTATGAGTGCATGATAAGATATGAAAGTATAGGAAAGATACAGGCAGTTGAAGTTACACAGCCAGTGTGTGCCAGTGAAGAACAAAGTAAGCAGCCGACAGTTATCATTTTGATTTGCAACTATATTCTAATGTTGTAAAGGTTATGTGCCTATTGTAATTAGGTTTTTGGAATGTGTATATTTTTTATTATAAACATGCTTAAGAAAATTCATTTGGAAGTGTTGTATGTAATAGGTTTAAGGGCCGATCTAGTTGTTTATTTTGTATGCATGTATAAACATAAGATGCATCCATTCTAATTGGTATGGAAGTTGATAGAGAGTTGTTTTGAGTAGAAGAGAAGTTTGTGAAGACACTACAAGATGTAGTAGAGCTTTTCAAGAGGTCAAATCATTAGTTCCTCAAAGGAACTGATCTGACAAGTAGTGTCATAGTGACAGTTCATCTAACAGATATAGTGTGTATCTGAGATCAAAAGGTTGTAGCCTTCACCACTTGAGTAGTGAGCTCTAGGATAGTACGTCCACTCCCCTAGAAGGGACTATTGTAAAAGAATCCTAAAAGGGACCGACCCTTGGCAAGGTCTATTGTACTTAAAGCATTTTAAAGGAACTCCTAACAGGGTTGAGGATCTTCTAACAAGGATCACAAAACACTAGCACAAAATATTAGTGGGTGTCAATTCCCACCAGGTTTTTTACCTATTTGGGTTTCCCCATAACCATATTGGTGTCATGTGTTGATTTCATATTTCATGTTTATGTGAATGTTTATTTTAGTTCTTAAGCATTTAAGTTCAGTTTAAAGAATTAAGCAAAAAGATAAAATACAATGAACACTAATTCACCCCCCCCCCTTTTAGTGTTCCCATTCCTAAAAATTGGTATCAGAGCTCTAGTCCTCAGCAAAGAAGCTTAACCACTTGAGGAGATCATGGACAAAGTAGAAATGAAACATTTGAAAATAAATCTTGAAGCGGCTCTTGAAGACCTGGACAAATCAGAAAGAGAAATTGAAGAACAAAAAGAAAAAGTTAGTGATGCACAATTAGTTATCAAAAGGCTAAGAAAGGATTTGAAACAATGCTCTAACAGTGATCTAGGACCAAAGGTCAAGAAGCTGAATGAAGATAATGCATCTTTGAAAGAACTACTTGAAGAATTAGATGATAAGCTGATCAACAATCAAGAAGTCTATAATGAACAAGTCAAAAAGAACCTTCAACTCAATGAGGAATTAATGAAAGCTAACTTGGAAAATTTGGAGTTAAGGAACAACAAAGAAAGATTGGAATCTAAATTAAAGGAAGCAAAGAATCACATTGAAAAATTACACACCAGTTCTGATTTGATAGAATCTCAGTTGTATGCAATAAGACCCAAATGAGACACTAGTTGTATTGGATACAATGAAGCAGAAAATCAGATTGACAACATGCGAGAAAGAAAGGATACACAAAAATACTCTACTGAGGCTAAGAAGATTGAAGATCAAACTAAAGATAATGGTGAACCACCTAAGGATGAGTGCAAGCCTATAGACTGCACTTGTTTTGCATGCAACAAGCATGGACACATTGTGAGGAATTGTACAGAGGTAAGACCTTTTAATGGTTACTATTATTCATGTAATAAATTTGGTCATAGAGCTATGAATTGCAAGACTAGTAAGAAGAAAAGGATTGAACATGATCAGAGAAATCAGAATTAGACAAATGTAAGAAGTTCTTACAATGATGAAGAACTAGTATTGGATCTCGAAGGAGAAGTAAAGTTTTCAAAAGCCTCATCAGATGCGAGCTTGATTTGGTTAGAGAAAAAGAAGGACAATACTAATGAGTATGTATTGGATGCATCCACAGTGGACAAACCCTCTACATCTAGATGAATGGCCCTCAAGGTCATAGGGGAGCTAATTTAGCTCTAGACTCCTATGTGGCTAGTATACTCACTCTCTGAGTATGCACCTTTAATTGAAGCTTCTGGAGTATAAAGGAATCTTTGTGCAAGAGTGCACATACTGATTGTTAGCAGAACAAAAGTTAAATTTTTTTTAAGTGATAGCCTGGTTTATGCAACAAGCATTAATGGTGGAATTTTCACTTTAAGTACATAGAAAGTTTTTTGATTACTCATTGCATTCAAATTCAGAGAGATTAAAGAGAAGAAAGGGCCTTAGAAGTTATTGTGAAGACTTCCATATTGGTGCATCAGTGATTTTCAGTACAATTGATCGATTGTAGAAACCCTAGTTCATCGAGCCAATTTAAAAATCTTAGAGAACTCCTGGAAAGTGATAAAACAAGTAAGTGATGGCCACTCCCATAGTATTTGATGTTGCAAAAAAGAAAAGATATGTGTTTAAGAAGCATCCATTCAAGTCTACCCTAGATGACTTAGAGGGATCATTCTCCCACATGCCTATGGGCATTATGCATGTCAAAGACATTAGGGCATACATTTACTATAAGAAGGAACCAGTAGGATTGGATATGTTAAGGGTGCACATGGAAACCATGCTAAAACCAAAAAAAACATTCTTGGATGAATATGCGAAGTGGAATGATCACCCTATAGTAAATTATGCTACGACATATGAGTTCTATGAGATAGAATGGATTGAAATACTTCTGAGAAGAATTCATGATGAACTATTTTGGATAGGTAATGTACCTGTAAGAATCACTAATGACTTGATATATGAAATGATAGGCCTATCTAAGACTGGAAATATCCTTCTTGTGGGAAAGGATATTATGAAAATTGTTGAGCAAACATGTTAGTCAATGAGTGATAGGCACGAGATGACAATAGAGCCTATTGAACAAGCTAACATCAAATTGATGTCCATGATACTTGGATATAGGTTTCATCACACTAGCAGGGTGAATAGTGTGTTTGCAGGCACAATTCTAGCCACCATTAGACTTGTGAAGGAAGATGGAGAGTTCAATCTATGTGAGATCTTGTGCACATAGTTGATTCATAACATCAAGGCAATCAAGCATGACAATACCAAGATATTCAGGCTTGGGTCTTTGATCATCTACATGTACCTTCATATAGTTGGGAAAATATCAGATTCATTTTTGGACAAGCCCATTCCAACCATGCCATAGATATCTCTCAAGGCATCCACTGAGAGTACATTGAGAGATTACATAACATTGGAATTGAAGACCTTTAGGGCCAAGATGCAAACAAGATACAAAATTCTAGAAAACATTATTGAGAAATACAAGGATACTATTTGTTTCATGGTTGAAATAGATGCAACTTGCATGGAGGCAGTTATATCTAGAACAAAGTGGATTCATCCACTTGGATATGAAGTAGAGGAACAAGTTTTAAAAGCATATGCTCAAGTATTGTTTTCAGCTCCTACTGACCCCAATGACCCTAGATGGGGAAATTATGAGGAGAAGACAAGAGAAGTAGATGCCAAGCTAAACAACGCAACAAAAAAAAGAAAGGTTGCTAAAGTCACATAAAAGATCTTGAGAATACATAGAGTTTGTGAACCAGATCTTGAAAAAGAAAAAGGAGAAAAGATTGCTTTGGAACGAAAGAGTAAAATGTAGCAAAGGTAGAATCACATGATCCAAAGTTGAAGAAGGTGAAGATAGAGAAATTTGATGAACAGAAGGATAAAACTAATGATACTCCTTCTGTACCCAAGGAAACCATTGACCGTACTACTCCTCCTGAGTATAATGCAATGCCAAAGAGGAAGAAGGAAACCAACATTACTCATCCATCCTCAAGAGTCAAAAGAAATAGAAGGAACTCTCAAGGACCTCTTGAAGTAACTTTCAAACCTAGTCTTAGTGTTCTAAGTGCAAGAATAACTGATGAAGGAAGAATTGATCAAGTAGGGAAGTTTTATGAAAAATATAGTGAAATAGAAAAATCTGAGATTCATGGTATGTTAGTCCAACACAAGCTGAAGTTCAAGAAGATAGTCTTGGAACTTAAGACCATGATCCCTGACAATATATGGAATATTCTAGAATTCCAAAAGAGACAGGCTATTAAAGAAGATCTGTGGATAAGGGAAAAGATCTTAGATGAAACCCTTCCTATATGTGAGCTAGAAGAGAAGAAGTTACTATTAGATCTAGTGAAGCCTCACCTAAGAACCAAGACAAGAACATTGAATATAATGGATAAAAACTATGAATTAGTTGCCAAATAAATAGAGAAAGCCTTTGAGAAGGTCTTTATGAATAGGAACATGTATCCACCTACTGCACCCACAACACATGTACCCACAATGGTTACCAAAGGGTCATAGACTATCAAGGTACAATGAATAGGTCCTCAAGATTCAACACTTGTAGTGGAAGCACAAATAGAGTTAGATAAGTCTGTGCCCATGACAAAATCACTCAAGGATAGTACTAGTATCATTGATAATGTGGAAATAGCCATGGCAGCCACTAACACAAAATTGGATAAGTTTGAAGAGGCATTTGTAAGCACTCAAGAGGTAGAAAATGTATGCAGTAACACTCCTAGTCATTAAGAAGAAGTAATGATTGAATATATAATAGATGAAAAAAAAGAAGAAAAGATGGAAGAAAAGAAAGAATCAGAAAAAGAAGAAAAGATTAATGAACCATCAATTGAACTGGTCAAGGTAAAACAAGAAGTGATGGATAGCACTCCCATCACTCCCTTTGTAGCATTGTTGTCAAGTTTGACACCTAAAACATCCAGTTTGAACTCATGGAGAGAAGAAGATTTGATTAAGTTCAACATCTTAGCTATGGAGAAGGCCAAATAAAAACAAGTGATCAGGAATCCCCTCCTGGTAGAATTAGTAAACATTCTGAACAATTTGTTGCCAGAGGACAAGAAAGTGCCAAAGATACACTCTGTTGATGATGTGAGCATAGTCATCTCACATTTCAAATGCAATTTCTCAAGCCTTGAAGAATTTGCATCTCTAGTTGTAGAAGAAAAGTATTTGAAAAAGAGATTGAATGAATTGGTTAGAAACTTTGCACTTGACCTAAGCTCACTCAAGACTAGTTGAGCATCCTTTAAAGACTTTGCAGATCAAGGGAGAAGAATCATTGTAGAATGCATGGATCAAGATAAGCTTATTGATGCTCATTTCAAGAAAATAAAAGAGGTAGAAGCTATGATTGAGCAAGTGAAGAGTTTAGTGAAGGACACATCCACAGATGTGAACATGTGAAATAATGTCTACCAAGGTTAGAGAGACAAAATTGAGAAGGTAGAAAAATAGATGACAAAGATAAGGGCTAGACAAACTCAATTGAGGAATGCTCTTGCACCCTCGACATTATCAAGGAGATTTAAGCCACTATGATGACCTATGATCAAGGTCCTACCAAAAACTTGAAGAAGATTAAGAAGCTACAGTATGCATTATGTGCCCATCTCTAGATAGTAAACTCTTTGATCACATTTGGAAGAAGGAGATCCAAAACCTAAAGATAGCATATCTGGATGTTTTCCCTTGGTAAGTATGTATAGATACAGTTTTTGAAACACCTTTGTCATTAATGTCAAAGGAGGAGTTGTGTATAGAATATGGATCATAATATGTATAGGGAGATATAAGTATATGTATAGAAGACAAAAGTTTTTTGTATTAAGAATAGTTAGCGACTTGGCCATATTCCTTTGTTTCCATCAATGAAAAAGGGGGAGATTGTTGGAAAGTTGGCTACACTAATGTATATTACTTAATATAGTGTTTTAATTATGGAAACAAAGTCATATAGTAGTTTGGAGTCAGCGCACTTGATGAGAAGATAAGAAATCGATTGTATTGAAGACTGGACAATATACAGAGTTCCTGTGGCTTAGAGCATCAACGCATGTGCATACGATAGAATTATGGTATTTTCCCTCTAATTTAAGTTGGTTAGACTATATTCATACTTAGTATATGAGTGCATGATCAGATATACAAGTATGAGAAAGATACATGCAGTTGAAGTTGCATAGCCAGTGTGTGCCAGTGAAGAACAGAGTAAGAAGCCGACAGTTATCATTTTGAGTTGTGACTATATTCTAATGTTGTAAAGGATATGAGAATATTTTAATTAGGTTTTTGACATGTGTATATTTTTTATTATAAACATGCTTAAGATAATTCATTTGGAAGCTTTGTATGTAATAGGTTTAAGGGCTGACCTAGTTGTTTATTTTGTATGCGCATATAAAGATAAGATGTGCCCATTATATTTGGTATGGAAGTTAAAAAAGAGTTGTGTTGAGTAGAAGAGAAGTGTGCAAATACACTACAAGATGTAATAAAGCTTTGCAAGAGGTCAAAGCATCAGCGGATGAAAGGAACAAATCTGACAAGCAGTGTCACTATGACAGTTCATCCAATAGATATAGTGTGTATCTAAGATCAGAAGGTTGTAGCCTTCACCAGTTGAGCTATGAGCTCTAGGAAAGTGCATCCACTCCCCTAACATGAAATATTGTAAAAGCCTCCTAACAAGGTCTGACACTTGGCAAGGTCTACTATACTTAAAGCATTGTAAAGGAACTCCTAACAAGGTTAAGGATCTTCTAACAAGGATCACAAAACACTACTACAAAATATTAGTGGGTGTCAATTCCCACTGGGGTTTTTACCTATTTGGGTTTCCCCATAACCATATTGGTGTCATGTGTTGATTTCATATTTCATATTTATGTGAATGTTTATTTTAGTTGTTAAGCATTTAAGTTCAGTTTAAAGAGTTGAGCAAAAAGATAAAATATAGTGAACACTGATTCACCCCCCCATCTTAGTGTTCCCATTCCTAATAATTGGTATCAGAGCTCTGGTCCTTTGCAAAGAAGTTTAACCACTTGAGGCGATCATGGATAAAGAAGAAATGAAACATCTGAAATGAAATCTTCAAGCTTCTCTTGAAGACCTAGACAAATTAGAAAGAGAAATTGAAGAACTAAAAGAAAAGGTCAGTGATGCTCAATTAGTTATCAAAAGGCTAAGAAAGGATTTGAAAGAATGCTCTAATAGTGATCTAGGAGAAAAGGTCAAGAAGTTGAATCAAGATAATGCATCTTTGAAAGAACTACTTGAAGAATTCGATGATAAGCTGATCAACAATCAGGAAGTCTATAATGAACAAGTCAAAGAGAACCTTCAACTCAATGAAGAATTAAGGCAAGCTAACTTGGAAATCTTGGAGTTAAGGAACAACAAAGAAATCTTGAAATCTGAATTAAAGGAAGCAAATAATCACATTGAAAAATTACACACTAGTTCTGATTTGATAGAATCTCAGTTGTTTGCAAGAAGAGCCAAAGGAGACACTAGTTGTATTGGATACAATGAAGCACAAAATTAGATTGACAACATGTGAGAAAGAAAGGATACACAGAAAGACTCTACTAAGGCCAAGAAGACTGAAGATCAAACTAAAGATAATGGTGAACCACCTAAGGATGAGCACAAGCCTGTAGATCACACTTGTTTTGCATGTAACAAGCATGGACACATTACAAGGAATTGTACAGAGGTAATATTTTTAATGGTTACTGTTATTCATGCAATAAATTTAGTCATAGAGCTATGAATTGCAAGACTAGTAAGAAGAACAAGATTGAACATGATCAGAGAAATTAGAATCAGACAATTGTAAGAAGTTCTCAGAATTTTACATGTCAGATATGTAACTATAATGGTCACTCAGCTAGATAATGTAAAATGATGACTCATATCAATGCGCCAAGGAATATAAGACCTCCATTCATTTGTCACTATTGTAACAAGGTTGGACATATCTCAAAATTTTATAGATCAAGGATGTAAGGTTAGGAAAGCCCTAAAAAGGATGAAGAACTAGTATTGGATCCCGAAGCAAATGTAAAGTTTGTGAAAGCCTTAGAGGATGCGAGCTTGATTTGGTCAGAGAAAAAGAAGGACAAGATTGATGAGTATGTATTGGATGCATCCACAGTGGATGCACCCTCTACATTTGGATGAATGACCCTTACGGTCATAGGGGGAGCTAATTTAGCTCTAGACCCCTATGTGGCCGGTATACTCACTCTTTGAGTATGTGCCTTTGCACTTAAGCTCTTGGAGTATAAAGGAACCTTCATACAAGAGCACACATATTGATTGTTAGTAGAGAAAAAATTGGAAATTTTTACGTGAAAGCATGGTTTACGCGACAAGCATTAATGGTGGAATTTTCACCTTAAGTAAATAGAAAGTTTTTTGATTACTCATTGCATTCAAATTCAGAGTGATTAAAGAGAAGAAAGAGCCTTAGAAGTTATTGTGAAGACTTGTAGATTTTTCCATCAGTGATTTGCAGTACAATTAATTAGTTTTAGAAACCCTAGTTCATCATACCGATTCATAAATCTTAGAAAACTCTTGTAAAGAAATAAAAAAGGTAAGTGATGGCCACTCCCATAGTATTTGATGTTGTAGAAAAGAAAATACGTGTTTAAGAATCATCCATTCAAGTCTACCCTAGATGACTTAGAGGGAGAATTCTCCCATACGCTTATGGGCATTATGCATGTCGAAGACATTAGGGCATACATTTACTATAAGAAGGAACTAGTAGGATTAGACAGGTTAAGGGCACACATGGAAACCATGCTAAAACCAAACAAAACCTTCTTGGATGAATATGCAAATTGGAATGATCACCCTATAGTAGAGTATGCTATGGCATATGAGTTCTAAGAGACATAATCGGTTAAAATAATTCTGAGAGGATTTCATGATGATCTATTTTAGATAGGTGATGTGCCTATAAGAATCACTAGCGACTTGATATATGAAATGATAGGCCTATCTAAGACTAGCTTCGTCCTTCTTGTGGGAAAGAATATTTGGAAAATTGTTGAGCAAACATGTAAGTCAAGGAGTGATAGGTGTAGGATAACAATTGAGCCTATTGAACAAGCTAACATCAAATTGATGTCCATGATACTTGGATACAGGTTTCATCACACCAGAAGGGTGAATCATGTGTCTGTAGGCATAATTCTAGCGACCATTAGACTTTCAAAGGAAGATGGAGAGTTCAATCTATGTGAGATATTGCATGCATAGTTGATTGATAACATCAAGGGAATCAAGCATGACAAGACCAAGATATTTAGGCTTGGGTCTTTGATCATTTACATGTACCTTCATATAGTTGGGAAAGTATCAGATTTGTATTTGGACAAGTCCATTCCAAGCATGCCATAGATATCTCTCAAGGCATCCACTAAGAGTATATTGAGAGATTACATAACATTGGAATTAAAGACCTTTAGGGCCAAGATGAAAATGAGATATAGAATTCCTAAAAACATTGTTGAGAAATACAAGGATACTATTTGTTTCATGGTTGAAATAGATACAACTTGCATGGAGGCAGTTGTACCTAAAACAAAGTGGATTCATCCAATTGGATATGAAGTAGAGGAACAAGTTTTAGAAGCATATGCTCAAGTATTTATTTCAGCTCCTCCTGACCCCAATGAGCCTAGACGGAGAACTTATGAGGAGAAGACAAGAGAAGTAGATGCCAAGCTAAACAACGTAAAAACAAAAAGAAAGGTTGCTAAATTCACATCAAAGATCTTGAGAATACATGGAGTGTCTCAAGAAGAACTTGACAAAGAAAAACAACAAAAGATTGCTTTGGAACTAAGGAGCGCAGATGCAGCAAAGGTAGAATCACATGATCGAAAGTTGAAGAAGGTGAAGATAGAGAAATTTGATGAATAGAAGGATAAAAATAATGATACTCCTACGCCCAAGGAAACCATTGACCTTACCACTCCTCCTGAGTATAAGGCAATGCCAAAGAGGAAGAAATAAACCAACATTAGTCATCCATCCTCAAGAGTCACAAGAAATAGAAGGAACTCTCAAGCACCTCCTGAAGTAAGTTTCAAACCTAGTCTTAGTGTGCTAAGTGCAAGAATAATTGATGAAGGAAGAATTGATCAAGTAGGGAAGTTTTATGAAAAATAGAATGAAATAGACAAATCTAAGATTCATGTTATGTTAGTCAAACACATGCTGATGTTCAAGAAGATAGTCTTGGAACTTAAGACCATGATTCCTGACAATATATGGAATATCCTAGAATTCCAAAAGAGACAGGCTATTGAAGAAGATATGTGGATAAGGGAAAAGATCTTAGATGAAACCCTTCCTATATGTGAGCTAGAAGAGAAGAAGTTACTATTAGATCTAGTGAAGCCTCACCTCAGAACCAAGACAAGAACATTGAATATAATGGATAAAAACTATGAATTAGTTTCCAAAGAAATAGAGAAAGCCTTTGAGAATGTCTTTTTGAATAGGAACATGTATCCACCTACTACACCCACAACACATGTACCCACAATGGTTACCAAAGGGTTAGAGACCATCAAGATACAATCTATAGGTCCTTGGGATTCAGCGCTTGTAGTGGAAGCACAAACAGAGTTAGATAAGTTTGTGCCCATGACAAAATCACTCAAGGACAACACTAGTATCATTGATAATGTTGAAATAGTCATGGTGACCACTCACAAAGAATTGGATAAGTTTGAAGAGGCATTTGTAAGCATTCAAGAGGTAGAAAAATTATGCTCATAACACTCCTAGTCATCAAGAAGAAGTAATGATTCAAGATATAATAGATGAAAAAGAAGAAGAAAAGATGGAAGAAAAGAAAGAATAAAAAAAAGAAGAAAAGAATAATGAACCATCAGTTGAACTAGTCAAGGTAAAATAAGAAGTGATGGATATCACTCCCATCACTTCCTCTGCAGTATTGTTTTCAATTTTGACACCTGAAACATTGAGTTTGGACTCATGGAGAGAAGAAGATCTAATTAAGTTAAGCTTTTTAGCTATGGAGAAGGTCAAAGAAAAAGAAGTGATGAGGAATCCCCTCCTGGTAGAATCAGTAAACATTCTGAACAATTTGTTGATAGAGGACAAGAAAGTGTCAAAGATACACTTTGTTAATGATGTGAGGAAAGTCATCTCACATTTATAAAGAAATTTCTCCAACATTGAAGAATATGCATCCCTAGTTGCAGAAGAAAAGATATGAAGAAGAGATTGAATGAATTGGTTAGAAACTTTTCACTTGACCTAAGCTCACTCAAGACTAGTCAAGCATCCTTAAAAGAGTTTGTAGATCAAGAGAGAAGAATCATTGTAGAATGCATGGATCAAGATAAGCTTACTGATGCTCATTTCAAGAAAATAAAAGATGTAGAAGCTATGATTGAGCAAGTGAAGAGTTTAGTGGACACATCCAAAAATGTGAACATGTGCAATAATGCCTACCAAGGTCAGATAGACAAAATTGAGAAGGAAGAAAATGAGATGACAAAGATAAGGGATAGATAGAATCAGTTGAGGAATGCTCTTGCGCCCTCACTAGACATTATAAATTAGATTATCAAGGAGATTGATGCCACTATGATGACCTATGATCAAGGTCCTACCACAAACTTAAAGAAGATGGATAAGCTATAGTATTGCACCCATCTCCAGATAGTAAACTCTTTGATCACATTTTGGAAGAAGGAGATCCAAAACCTAAAGATAGCATATCCAGATGTTTTCCCTCAGTAAGTATGTATAGATATAGTTTTTCAAACACCATTGTCATTAATTTCAAAGGGGAAGTTGTGTATAGAATATGGATCATAATATGTATAGGGAGATATAAGTATATGTATAGAAGATAAAAGTTTTTTGTATTTAGAATAATTAGCAACTTGGCCATATTCCTTTGTTGCCATCAATGAAAAAGGGGGAGATTGTTGGAAAGTTGTCTACACTGATGTATATGAATTAATATAGTGTTTTCATTATGGAAAAAAATTGATATAGCAGTTTGGAGTTAGCACACTCGATGAGTAGATAAAAAAATAGTTAAGTGTTGAAGACTGGACAGTATACAAAATTCCTGCAACTCAGAGTATCAGCGCATGTGCGTACAATAGAATTATGGTATGTTACCTTGAAGTTAATTTATTTAGACTATATTCATACTTAGTCTATGAGTGCATGATCAGATATACAAGTATGAGAAAGATACAGGCAGTTGAAGTTGCACAGCCAATGTGTGCCAGTGAAGAATAGAGTAAGCAGCCGATAGTTATCATTTTGAGTTGCAACTATATTCTAATGTTGTAAAGGCTATGCACCTATTGTAATTAGGTTTTTTAAATGTGTATATGTATGATTATAAACATGCTTAAGCCAAGTCATTTGGAAGCATTGTATGTAATAGGTTTAAGGGCTGACCTAGTTGATAATTTTGTATGTGCGTATAAATATAAGATGTGCCCATTGTAATTGGTATGGAAGTTGATAGAGAGTTGGGTTGAGAAGAAGAGAAGTGTGCTAAGATACTAAAAGATGTAATAGAGCTTTGCAAGAGGTCAAAGCATTAGCACATCAAAGGAACTGATCTGAGAAGCAATGTCATGACAATTCATCCAGCATATATAGTTTGTATCTGAGATCAGAAGGTTGTAGCCTTCACCACTTGAGTAGTGAGCTCTAGGACAGTGCGTCCACTCCCCTAATAGAGACCATTTTAAAAGACTCCTAATAGGGTTCGATCCTTGACAAGGTCAACTATAGTTAAATCATTGTAAAGCAACTCCTAACAGGGTTAAGGATCTTCTAACAAGGATCACAAAACACTACTACAAAATATTAGTGGGTGTCAATTCCCACTGGGGTTTTTACCTATTTGGGTTTCCCCATAACCATATTGGTGTCATGTGTTGATTTCATATTTCATATTTATGTGAATGTTTATTTTAGTTGTTAAGCATTTAAGTTCAGTTTAAAGAGTTGAGCAAAAAGATAAAATACAGTGAACACTAATTCACCCCCCCTCTCAATGTTCCCATTCCTAACACTTAGGGTCTCATTCTTTTGTACAATGCCCTAACACAATAAGGAGGGTTTTACAAGGGTTTTAGTGGCTTCTAGGAGCTCACTGTAATAGGTAAGGGTTGGATTTCCTAATGGATTGATAAAGTCTTTTTTTCTTCATTAGTGTTATGTATAATCATCTTCTTTGTCTCCAAATTATTGGAATGTGTTTCTTTAGTCACCTTTGCAAGCATTACATCAAATTCACCTCCTTGTCCCTAGCTGGGAAATGATTCTGCTCACCTAGGGAAAGGTCACAAAATTGGCCATGCTTGTTTACAAACATCCACAAGAGCTATATACCATAAATAGGCTCCTCTTCCTTCTCCCAGCTAGTGATGCTGAATACATGGTGGGAAATCATGGGGGAGCCATGTTTACACAAATAACTATACATAGGCTAGTGAACTAGCTAAGAAAAAAGAAATTAATGTAAGCTAAGAAAACACCTAAGAAACAAAAAAAATGGTACACAATCCAAATTTAATGATAAATATTCATTGAATATTCCTTTATATAACAAAACTATAGCATTAGATATTATTGTAACTTAAAAACCTTAGTCTGTGTTCACAAAAGGTTGTAACAAAGATTAAATTCACAAAACTAGAAATTCTAAATGTTTCCAACCTTAGGATTTGTGACTATTAGGGATTAAATAGAGTCTATCCATGAGGTTGGGTGGTTAGGACCTCCATCTAATCTAAAACCTAGATTGGACCTTTTAGGACAAAAAGCTGTCATGTAATTTTGCAAAATTGTAGAAGGTGTCTTGAAAACTTTTTAGCAAGGTTTACATAGTTGCTCATCTCATTGCTCAAATGACTCAAAGACTCATAAAATTCTATGAAAACCTATGTATGGCCATTTTGGGTCATTTTATGCCAAAATAAAACATTTTTCTAACATTTCCACACTTGTGCCCTTTTTCCAACTTCTAGGACCAAGCTAGGTCCTGAGGACACCTTAGCCTATTGACTCAACCTCGCTAACACAACCCTTAACTAACTCAAAAAACTTCTCTCCTATCACACCTAGGCCCTCATGGACCTATTTATTAAGCTCTGGTCTAGATAGGATGAGTACAAGCCAAAAATGAACAAGGACTTCTACGCCTAAGTCCTAGATGGTCCTCCACCATTCTCCCCTCAACAAAATAAATTAAGTCCCATTAGTGGGGATTGAGTTAGGATCAATGAAAAAATTAAAAAAAAAATTCTCTGAGACCTATGTATCCTCTAGATCTTATTTTCCTCACCACTTAACAAGGTATTCTGTGTAGGTTTTGTGCCTAGTCTTCTTGGTGATCCGGGAGCTTAAGAATTTTTTAGCTTGGAGACTTGGAGTGATTGGTAAGTTCATATTTTTATAGATCTTCTATAACTCTATCATGTTCACTTTATCCAACTAGGATGGATCCTTTATAAAGCATCGAGTCTTCAATGTTAAAAACCAATGAGATTACTAGGTTTGTTGGAAAGTTCACCTTGTAGGCATTGTTTCCATACTTGGCTAGGATGGCTCAAGGGCCAATCCTCTCCATCTAAAGCTTGTGTGGGATCGCCTTCTACAACCTGAACTTGTTTAAGTGAACCATGAAAATATCTCCCACTTGTAAGTGTAGGTCTCTTTTCCTCTCATCCACCTTGCTCTTTGTCTTGGTGGTTCCAGTTTTTAGAGGTTTTCTAACTATACCATGGGCATCCTTAATGGACTAAGAAAAGTCCTATACATACCCACTCCTTGCTGATGCATCTCTAGGTTCCCTGAGCTCATGAATTCCTCTTGGGTGTATCCCATATACTACCTCAAAGGGGCTCTTTGTAGTGGTCCTATTAGTAGTATCTCTATAAGCATACTTCACTTGTGCAATGACTTGGTCCCATGTCTAACCATACTCCTTAGTTAGGCACCTTAGGAGGTTTCCCAAGCTTCTATTAAATACCTTAGTCTGCCCATATATTTGGGGATCATATGTAGACCGAAATGACAAGTTGGTGCCAAGATTGTGCCACAAAGTTTTCCTAAAGTGACTCATAAATTTGGAGTCTCTATCAGATAATATGTTTAGTGGAAAATCATGGATCTGGATTGCTTCTCTAAAGAACAAATTGGTTATGTGGCAAGCATCATGAGTATTTTTGGATGGCACAAAGTGATCCATCTTGCTAAACCTATCTACAATCACATATATGTTGTCATATCCTTGTTTAGTCTTGGAAAACCCCACAAAAAGTCCATACTAAGACATTCCCAAAGTCTAGTGGGGATTGGAAGGGGTTGATACAACCCTAGATGGAATGAAGTATCTTTGGCCTTTTAATAGACTATACAAGTCTCCACATATCTTTTTATGTCCTGATTCATTCTTGGCCAATAATAAAACCTTTGAACTAGCTCCAAGCTCTTATGAACTCCAAAGTGTCCACTCAAAGACCCATTATGTTTCTCTTGAATGAGGTTCCCTCTTATGGAGCCTCTATGCACACAAAGTTTCCCTCCCCTAAATAAAAGACCTTCTTGTATAATGTAATCAACATATTCACTATGGAAATGATTTTTAAACTCCTTTAATACCTTATAAGCTGTTGATAAATCTTCATCCTCCAGGTACTAGTCCTTGAAGTTATCTATGCCAATGCTTCTCAATTGAATTTCTTAGACTATCAAGAGTCTTTGACTCAAGGAACATGCTACTTTATTTTGTTTCCCTTTCTTGTGATTTATTGTGAAATTATAGGACTAAATGTATTCTACCCACTTCATGTACTTGTGGCTTAGCTTGTATTGTGAATTGAGAAATCTTAAAGCTTGGTTATCAATGCACACTATAAACTCTTTTGGAAGGAGTTAATGCCTCCACTTCCTTAGGAATTGAATGAATGCATATAGCTCCAAATCATATGAGGAAGATTTATTTTTGGCTTCAATCAATTTTTTTCTATGAAAGGCCACCGGTTTGTTCTCTTGGCTTAGAACGGCTCCTATGGAAAGGTTGCTAGCATCACATTCAATAGTAAACAACTTCTCAAACCTAGGTAATACCAAGTTTGGTTGGGTTTCTATCCTCTTCTTCAAGGCTTCAAAACCTTTATTATCTTTCTCATACCATTTTAATTTATCTTTCATACCTCGTTTTATAGTATTTAGGACCGGTGCACAAATCTCACTAAATTTTCTAATAAAATTTGTGTAAAATTTTGCCAATCAATGGAAGCTCCTCACTTCTGTACTAGATTTTGGAGTAGGCCAATTCATGATTTCTGCCACCTTTATTGTGTCTATTTTTTGGTTACCTTGTGAGATCACAAAGCCTAGGTACACCAAATCTTCTTTCATGAATTCACACTTGTCAAGATTGACGGTGAGCTTCTCTTCATGTAACCTTTGTAATATAACTTGAAAATGCACCAAGTGATCCCCCTTGGACCCATTGAATATGAGGATATCATATAAGTTCACCACAATCCATTTTCCTATCAAGTCTTTCAATACTTCACTCATCAACCTCATGAAGGTTCTAGGGGCATTAGACAACCCAAAGAGCATAACAAGCCATTCATATAGGCCTTTTGTGGTCTTGAAAGAGGTTTTCCACTCATCTCCCTCTTTTATTGTTATTTGGTGGTATCCACTTTTAAGGTCAATCTTTAAAAAGTATTTTTCCCCTCCTAAGAAATCGACCAAATCTTCAATTATCGGTATAGGGAATCTATACCTTATGGTAATCCTGTTATTGGCCCTAGAGTTAGTACACAACCTCCAAGTTCCTCCTTTCTTTGGTGATAGGACTGTAGAACCTACACAAGGGCTAATTCTTTTTCTTATGAGGCCTTTATCAATTAGTTCTTGGGTTTGTTTGGCAATTTCCTCATTTTGTTGAGGGGTCATTTTTTATGTAGCTTTGCTAGGTAGGGAGGCTCCTAGGATAAAGCCAATTTTATGGCTTATGGCTCTTTTAGGA
Source organism: Chamaecyparis obtusa (assembly GCA_027943335.1). Lineage (NCBI taxonomy): Eukaryota > Viridiplantae > Streptophyta > Pinopsida > Cupressales > Cupressaceae > Chamaecyparis > Chamaecyparis obtusa. The sequence goes on from BSBK01000882.1 coordinate 2,255,826, forward strand.
GGTAGGGTGGCTGGATTTCCATCACTTAATATATCTTTATACTATTCTAAAAACCCTTGAACTTCTTTGGGAACCTAAAGCTTCTTGAATTACTTCTCTTCTTTGGGCTCCAATACCAAAGCGTACCCCACTCCTTCACCTTCCTCCAAGGTATTTAAGAACCCTTTATCCCCTACTAAGAGAACATTAGGACCAACTAGTTTTACTTCTCCCTATTCTAAAATGGACTGAATTATGAAAGTGGCCCCACCTTTCAAGAATGAGTAAGATTTCTTGGCTCCATCATGAATATCATGTCTATCAAATTTCCATGGTCTCCCCAATAAGATATGGCAAGCATCCATGGATAAAACATCATATAACACCCTATCCTTATATCTTCCAATGGTGAAATATACCCAAGCTTTCTCATTTACCATAACATGTTGACACTTATTTAACCATGTAACTATTTGTGTGTGGAATCCTTTGAAGATTCAATTTATTGACTGCTTCATTGGAGACTACATGTTGTTTGTAGACCCAGACTCTATGATAATCTTGCATACTTTTCCCAACATCTTGTATTTTATTTTGAATAAGGACCTCCCTTTACTTGGTTCCTCCTTGGCAGGTTCTTTAATCAATCTCCTCCTTATCATGATATTTTCCCCTACTTTTGAATCTAGGGATACTTCTGTAGTCTTGCTACTTGAGGACTCTTCTTGAAGATAGTTCACTCTCTTCTCTCCTCCTTGAGATGTAGAACCTTTCTCAGGGAACCTATATGTCAGATGTCCATATTGGTGGTAATTATAGAATTTCATGGAAGATAAATAGGATCCTCTCCCTTGGCTACCTGACCTTCCTCTATAGCTACTACTTGGTCCTCTACGTTTGTTATTGTATCCTCCTCTGCTACTAGATATTTCTCCTTTCTTCTCAGTGAGTTGGGTCTCACTTTGAGTTCTTGGTTCTGAGGTTCTTCCTCCATAGCCTCCTCTATGGCCCATGTTTTCTCTACCCCTGCCTCTACCTCGACTGCTTGAGGAATTCCTCTTTTTCATCTTCTCTTCCACCTTAAGAGAGAAATGATAGCACTGATGAATATCTTTGGGGCTCAATAGGCTTATTTCTTCTTGGATGCTCCATCTAAGATCATCTAGGTATCTAGCCACCTTTAGGATCTCTCTTCCATTACATGTGATCTAAGGAAAAATTTATGAAATTCTTCAATGAAAACACTGACTTCTAAATCCTTGTCTCCCATTTTTCCTCTTTTTATGCAAATACACTTCATAGTCATTAGTTAGGTATGTTTCCCTAATCTTTTCCAACGTACCTTTCTAATTGGTAATGGGGTTCTTTCCTTCTTTCGCCCTTTAATCCTACAAAAATTTCTACCATGTGAGGGAATCCCCTCGCATCGTTGATTTTTCTATCTCGACTCTCTAATTTTCACTAAATATCTCTCATTTAAAGTGGTTTTCCATATTCTCAATCCATTCCATAACTAGCTCAGCTTCCATCTTTTAACTAAAAAGTGGTATTCCTTCTAATGACTTTCCGCTCATAGCTTTGAGTGCCTTCAAGAAGGGTTCTTCTACCATTATTGGGTATGGTTCAATGATCTTATCCTCCTCTACCACCTCTTTAGGTCCTTACCTTCATCTTCTTTTAACTTCTCATTCACCAATTAATATTTTCTTCTACTTCTCCTAGCTCGTCTCTAAGAGCTACCAACTCTTCCTGCAGTAGCCTATTCTCATCTTTTTTCTATGTTACTTCCCTAGCCAATTCCTCATTTTTCACCATGGAAAAATCACCCACTAATTATGACATACACTTAGCCCACACCTTATTAGGCTCTAATATCAATCCGATAGGAACACACTAGGTGCTAAATAAACTTGAGTTAGGATCAATAGGATTCCAAATGATCCAACCTCTAACTAGCTTGATGAGGGGCCTACAAGGTTCACCTTGTAATATAATAACTCTCTCAATGTCCTTGAATTGAAAAATCTGCAATTCAACTCCTAGGTGATCTATCACTAATTGAGTGTTCTTTCCCTTCGTATCCAATACTCCATCCAGTTGCACCTTACCTCCTTAGCAAGTGGTGATTCTTGTATGGGAATGGAGGTAGTAAATTTCTATCATAGTTTAACTAATTGACCCATTCTATCAAGTTATTTACAACTATACCTTACTAATCTCTTCGAAATCACTTATTAGACCATGTAGTCCTAGAGCCCCTAATTAGGTCTCCTAGTCTGGGTTTTTAGGAATTTTTGAAAAAATGTCCCAAATGACCACCTAATTAAACTTTGGATTCTTGGTCCATATGGGATACTCTAAAGGATTTTGTGGGTCTTAGGTCTCATGCTTCTTTACAATTCTGTAAAACAATAATGAGGATTTTACAAGGGTTTTAGTGGCTTCTAGGGGCTCACTATACTAGGTAAGGTTTGGCTTGCTAAATGAATTGATCAAGCCCTATGTTCTTCATTAGTGTTCTTTTTGATCATCCTCTTGGTCTCCAAAGTCTTGGAATGTGTTTATTTAGTCACCCTTACAAGCATTACATCAAATTCACTTCCTTGTCACTAACTAGGCAATGACTATGCCCACCTAGGGAAAGGTCACACAATTGGCCATGCTTGTTGAAAAACCTTGAAAAGAGCTATATAAAATATAAATATTCTCCTCTTCCATGTCCCAACTGGCCATGATGAACACACGGTGGAAAATCATGGGGGAGCCATGTTTACACAAAGAGCTATACATTGGCTAGTAAACTGGCTAAGACAAAATAAATTAATATAAGATTAAAAAACACATAAGAAACACATAAAATAGTGTAGAATATAAATTTAATGCTAAATATTGATTTAATCTTCCTTTATATAAAAAAATATTCTATTATATAACCTCAGACTGTGTCTACAAAAGTCTATAACATAAATTAAATTTACAAAGCTATAAATTCTAAATGTTTCTAATCTCAGTATTTGGGCCTCTTAGGGCTTAAATATCCTCTATACATAAGGTTTGGGTGGTGAGGATCCCCATATGGTCTTAAATCTAGGTCGGTCCTTTCAGGGCAACAAGTTTTCATGCAATTTGGCAAAATTGCAAAGTTGTCATGACAACTTTTTAGAAACTTTTACATAGTTGCTCATCTCATTTCTCAAACCATTGAAAAACTCATAAAATTATATGAAAACCTATCTCAGGTCATTTTGTGTCATTTTAGGCTAAAATCAAACATTTGACTAACATTTCCGTACTTGTGCCATTTTTCCAACTTCTAGAACCAAGCTAGGGCCTAAGGACACCTTAGCCTATTGACTCAACCTAGCTAACACAACCCTAAACTAACTAAAAAAACTACTCTCCTATCCCACCAAGTACCTCATGGACCTCTTTATTAACCTTTTTTCTAGATAGGACCAGTAAAATCCAAAAATGAACAAGAACTTTGAAGCCCAATTCCTAGTTACTCCTGCACCAGTTTATCCTTGGGAGTATTGGTTCTTCTTACACGAGATCATGGTTGTATAAATTTGAAATAAAGAATAGACAAGCTTAACATCCTATGATTATCCTCAAAGTATTTGAATCCCCAACATATACACATACTATGAAATTGAATGTTGTGACTTGAATTTAATAAAAAATCATGCTTATTGGACCTCATTCTTCCAAGTATTCACCACCTAGATAGTTAGGGATCTCATCTTCTAACCACATATCCACATCAATCAAGGAAAAAAATAGTCTATTAGACCAATTGAAATGTACTCCCACTCATATAAATATATTAGAGTTGTTACAACTTTACCCTATTCATAAGGATATCCTAGAGAAAACTTTACTCACAGAAAATGTTACTATGGACATTTAAACTGATCGATTCTAGACCATGGTTAACCATCTCCTTGCATCTTATTACCTCTCATTTTTTGAGGAGGATGAAAATTCACTCAATCATCCAAACAATCTATATTTACACATTGAGTTCAAAATCCATAAAATCATTTCAATTGCATGTTGATAGATGGAGGCACAGGGTTGAATATTTGTACATAAAAATTGCTATACAATAGTTGGATTTCTCTAAAAACACCATTGATCCTAGAAGAAAGATAACAATTAAAGCTTATGATTAATTAGAAATATCTTCTAAGGGATTTTTTGTACTTCCTATTCAAGCAGGTCTAGTTGAGAAAGATATTTTCTTCCAAGTTCTAGATATACCTCTTACATACAACATCTTGCTAGGAAGACCTTGGATACATGACATGGAAGAAATGTTGTCTACATATCAAGTTTCCTAATAATGGCACCAAGGTTTCTATTCTAAGGGATAACACTATGTCAGTTAATGCTCTTACTGTTGAAACTTTTGTACCACAGAATAAAGCAGTTGAAGAAACTAAAATAGCACTAGTTGAATGTGAAAGAAAAATGAAACTATTGAATACTGGGATGTGGAAACATCAGTTGGAATCTATTGCATTAATTTTCATTTCTCCTTGTTATTATGGTAAACCTTTTGAGGGTATGAAACCTTCTTCCTATTCTATGACTATCTATGGCACTTTTATTCAATCCTCAATTCCTATGGAAGATGAAAATTAACAAAAAGTTGTTAGGGAATGGATATACCATGGAAAAGACACTAATAGTTCTACATCTACTATCAAAATTATCCTAGAAAAATATGGCAAGGGATATGAGTTTCTAGCTAAAATGAGATATTCAGGTAATGTTTCTTTCAATGATCAGAAACATGATCTTGTTGAACCACTAAGTCCTACTAAGGGATGTAAGTCTAAAGAAAAAACTAGTGTGATATTCTATACTACAGATAATAAACCCTCTCTGGATGAAGAATCAGATGACAAAAGATTCTGAAAAGGAAACTGAGGCCAAAAACACTATTTATCAAGAGAGAGAAGATTTTTTCCCCTCCACTTCTCTTCTTTGGGGAGAAGCTAAATAACATACTGACCATAACTATGAAGCTTCTACTTCTCACCAGAACTATGCTTCATATATTGAAGATCCCAAGGAAGAACACATACATGCAACTATTTCTATATTGGTACATAAAACTAAAAGTAGTGACTCTAGGGAATATGACTCTAATTCTCTCTTAGTTGCATCTACGAAGGTAGGAGTTGATGTCATTCATTGCTACATTAATCAACCTGAGATAGAATATGAGTCACCCATAGGGTTTGATGAGTCAGATCCACACATCATTCTTGTTAACGAATTTGACAATAGTAGGAGTCTTATCGATTTGGATATTTTTAAAAGAGACCTTATAGATTCTGAATTACTTTTCATTGGAAATGATTCCCATGATATCAATACCTTGGAACCTTTTGCATCCCTTTCTCTTATACATCCAAACCTTGTTGAATGGTTGTGACAAAACCAACACCTTAAGCTCTTAACCTTTCAAAATCACTATGAGATTATGTGCTATTTAAACACTCTTGAGCTTGTAGTCTCTTCCACCAGTGAAATAACAAAAACTATCATTGAGTCAGACATCAAGTATCTTAGACACAAAATAAAAATAAAATAAAAGAATAGGCACTTTGACGGTGAAAACCATTTTGTGGCAGTGTCAAAGCCAAAAATAGTAAAAAGAAAAGACATATCTAAGTGTGAAAACCTCTCTAAGGTTCCTATAGAAGAGATACTTGGTGGTCTACCTAGCTAATTTCAAGTAAAGATCATCAATTTTGATAGAACCTACTCAACCAATGAATATTGGAATAGATGAATTACCTCATGTCATACACTTAGCTCAGTCTTTATTAGAGGAAGAGAAGAGGGAATTCAAAGATTTTGTCCAAGGAAAAAAATCTAATTTTTTCTTGGACTTATTTAGACTTTCCAGGGCTTGACACTAATCTTATCATGCATCACTTATCTATAGCTCCTAGTGTTAAACCTATGACACAAAAGGTGTGAAAAATGCATCCACATGTATCTCTCCTTGTCAAATATTAACTAGAAAAGCTCCTTCAAGATGAATTCATAAGGGCTACTAATTATATTGAATGGATATCCAACATTGTATCTATGTCTAAACAAAATAAATCCATATGAGTATGCACTAATTTATGAGATCTAAACAAAGAATTCCCTAAGGATGATTTTCCACTCCCTAATATTGATATGCTAGTGGACATGACAATGCACTATGAGATATATAATTTAATGTATAGATTTTTGGGATATAACTAGATAAAAATTTCTCCTAAAAATCAAGAGAAAACAACTTTCACTTGTTCATGTGGAACTTTTTGTTGGAACATTATGCCATTTGGACTTAGAAATGTTGGAGCTACATATCAATAAGCTATGAACACAATATTTCATGACATGATGCATAAAACTATGGAGGATTATGTGGATGAGACCTTGGCTAGGTCTCATAAAAGAAACACACATCTTAGATATTTTCGATTAGTCCTATATCGTATGGAATAGTTCAAGCTAAGACTAAATCCTAAAAATTGTGCATTTGGTGTTACCTATAGAAAAATACTTGGTTATATCATATCAGCTAAAGGAATTAATGTTTACTCTAAAAAAGTTTAAGCTATCATAGATATGCCACCACCAAGAAACATTAGTCAAATGAGAAGTCTACAAGGATGCCTACTATCTATTACGAGGTTCATCTCTCAAATTTCTTACAAAGCACAACCATTTAACAAGAACTTGCATAAAGGAGTTAAGTGTGTATGGAATGAGGAATGTGAGAAAATATTAAATTAGATTAAAGAATACTTGGATAATCCACCTATCTCGATGCCTCATATTCTTGGAAAGCCTCTTAATCTATAATTTTGACTAAAAATACATCCTTAGGAGAATTATTGGCAAAACAAGATGATACAGTAAAAGAAGGAACTATTTACTACATCAACAAAACATTAGTAGCTTATGAGATCAATTGCACAAATATTGCAAAATCTTTCCTTGTAGTGGTTTTTGTGTGCCAAAAAATTAGACATTATATGCCGACACATTCTATACAACTTGTTGCAAAAATTGATCTATTGAAATGTTTACCAAGTAAAGCTACCCTTACTATTCAACTAGATAAATGAATGAAGAGTCTTTCTAAATTTGATATTGAGTACATTGATCATAATGCCATAAAAGTACAAGAAATTTATGATCAATTGGATGACTTCCTTTTAAAGGATAATGCACCCATGTAGATTGATTTTCCTAATGAATCTAGATCATGTACATGACTGAGTGCACTTGGAAAATATTCTTTGATAGATCCTGCACACAAAATGGTTTAGGTGTTTGAGTTATCTTTTTCATACCTTAAGGATACACCATACCTAAAGAATACAAGTTTTTGTTCCCTTGCAAAAATAATATTATCAAATATGAGGCTTTAATGAATGAGATCAAATTGTTTATTGAGTGGAGGATTACTAAATTACATATCTTTGGAGATTCTTAGTTTATCATCAATCAAATAAATAATTAATATCAAACCAAGGATGAGAAGCTGATGCCCTATAGGAAAATGGTTGATGATCTTAAGAACTACTTTATCTTTATGACCTTCCAACATATTCCTAGAGCTAAGAACAAAGCTTTTGATGCTAAGGCTAAACTTTCTTCCATTCTATAGTTGTAAGAACATAAATCTTGATATGAATTCCTGGTGGAAGTGCTATGGTTCTTTGCATATGACTGTCTTGATAACTGCATCAATTTTACCATTGTTTGTCATTAATCCTCCCTCTATTCTAAAATCTATTCTCTCCTATGTGATCAAATTATAACTGATAACATTACCTGTAATGAAAAATGCCACCTTATTCATAATTCCTCTTGCTATACCATCATTTTTGGTGATTTATTTAGGCGGGGTCTAGACGGAACACTTTTTAGAGGTCTAGAGAGAGACAAATCTGAATGTGTGTTAGTTGATGTACATGAGGGAGTGTGTGGGTCTCACTCTAATGTCATTATGCTATCTTAGAAACTAGTTAGGGCTGGTTACTATTGGCCTACTATGCAAACTCATGTTGTCAGATATGCTAAATCCTTCAAGAAGTGTCAACTGCATGGCAATTTGATACATGCTCCAAACAAGGAGCTTATTTCATCTATCACACCTTGGCCTTTTTAGGAGTGGGCCTTTGAATTATTAGGTCAAATATACCTAAACTCATTTTGAGGACACAAATTCATCATCACTACTACTAAGTATTTTACTAAGTCAGTTGAAGTTGTACCACTTTTTGCTACTATAGGAAAAAAATGTCCATATTTATCCTGAACTACATAGTTTTTCCCTATGGTTTGCCAACCTATATGGTTACTAATAATGGTGGACAATTAAAGAAAGAAGACCTGAAACAAATATGTAAGAGATTTAAGATCAAAAGACATTGGTCATGCATCTATTATCCTCAAGGAAATGGACAAGATAAAGCATCAAATAAGACTATTCTAAATATCTTGCATATGAATGTTAGTTTGTATAGAAGGGATTGGCATCTTTAAATCAATCCTTCTTTATGGGTTTATAGAACAAGGATACACACACCAATGGGAGATACACCTTTTTCCCTTGTCTATAGAGTTGAAGTTATCTTACCTATCGAGGTAGAAATACCTTCACATAGAGTCTTCCTAAAAGGTCTTGTAATAGATGAAGACTATCACATATCACACATCCAAGAACTAGAACTAGGGGATGAAAGTAGAAAATCCATGTTCAATCACATGAGAGTATATTATAAAATAATGTAAAAAATTTACAACAAGAAGGTACACCATAGATATTTTAAGGTTGGTCATCTGGTTTTGAGAGAGGATCGAAAGAATCAATAGAATCACACACAAAAAGGAAAGTTTGAGCCTAACTAGATGGGTTCTTATATAATTGCATCTACCTTTGGATCCAATTCTTATAAACTCTCAACCCCAGAGGCAGAACAACTCCTTGAGCCTATCAATACTCTCCACCTGAAGAATTTCTATACATGGCATTCTCTTGATCTAAAGTTCTTGTACATAACATATGATCTTGAAAAACTTAAAAAAAATTGATATATCTAGTCCTAAGAAAATCATGAAAAGCATAAAAGTCCTTAAAAAAATGATCATAATAGTGAAAACTTGGCAAACAGGTGCTTTACTTAATATAAAATTAAAAAAAATATTAAAAAAAAAGAAAAAGTGGCTTGGCGAAAACATAGAAATGGATGTCATGGTAGAAAAAATAGTCCTTCCAAGTGGTGAAAATCTAGAAATAGGTGCTACTTGTACCTTTTTCTCCATCTATCAGCTTGTAGCTTTGTCCATAAACTAGTTGACTTTTGTAACACTTGTCTCTATGGTCTGGAGTTGGTATCCAACTAAGTCTCACTATGGGGAAAGTTTGTGCCATTGTTATCTCTAGCACACACTAGTATTTCTCAAAACTAGGTCTCATCTAGACATTGAGTGTTTCTCAACACTTTTTGAATAGGTTATCTTAAATCAACACCTTGTTAGTAGTCAAAGTCATATATTTATATCCCCCACTTGCAGGCATAAGTCTTAGAAATATTAGCGACAATCTTTGCACTGTGCTTAAACTAAAACAACTGAGCTATGCTTAATGATATTTTTTTGTATGCTGTCTATTATTGATGATTCTTTCTTATGTTCCCTCCTTAGCCTCTCCATGATGTCACAACTAGAAGATATAGGTCATGGGGCATTTCTTATTTGTCTTCTTCTTTTGGGTGTGGTTTTGATGATCGTCTATGTTTGATGCACTAGGTGTCTATGATAAGTGCCTCCATCATGATTGGAATGCCAACTATACATTGAGTTGATTCATTTGAATGCATAAGTGAGTTTGAACTATGTCCCAAGATTGTTCTCATGGTTAGCTTAGTTCTTATGCTTCAATATTCCTATAATCTTACAACATTAACTTGGAAACTGTGTTTAGGTAATCTTGGCTCTTATGTCTTGATGCTTGTGTGTGTTTCCTACATTCTATCTAGTATAGATCATACTCATATCTTCATAGATGCACTTGCACTAGTGATGGCTATATGATCTTGCGATTGTGTGTTAAAATGTTGTCACACTTCTATGAATCATTACATCTAAGATCTCTCAAGAATGAGATCTCAAATAGCGACTCATAGCTCTCTATTCACGGAGTGTAAGGGTTTGTAATGGAGGCCCTCAGATTTGACCTATGTTTGTTCCCATGCAAGTACACCATAAAATGAGAGATTCAAAGATGCATTCAAATAGAAATGAGATCTATTCTATATGATAACAATGCAAATTAATCTATGAAAGAAAAGATGAATCTAATCTAATATGAAAATGAAAGATTAATCTAATGGATTGCCATGGGGCATGAGAGAAGACAAGAAAAGAGAAGTTTCAATATCCAAGCTCAAGTGCTCATGTATCTTCTCCAAAATCACTCTTCAAACCTGTAACATAACGATTCAAAAAATGCACATATATGTATGTATGTATGAAAATGAGAAGGAGAAAGCTCCTTATAAAGGATCTTGGATAGTCAAGATTAAGAGGCAAAAAGAAATGAGCAACAGTGGGGATTAAATCTTGGTTGATCCATGTGCTCAAGATTCTCAAGAGGCAAAATCAATGGACATAATTAAGAGACAAAAAGATATGTGGAAGAGATTAAGAGGCAAAAACTTTTTTCAAAAAGTCAAACAATTCTATCTCATAGGAAAGTGCACTTTACTTTATTATTTTTATTTTTTATTTTTTATTTATTATTTTTAGCAAAATGGGTTCCAATATTTAAATAAAAGATTTTTTATTTATTTAAAAGAGATTTATTCTTTTAATTAAAATGAGATTTAAAATAAATGACTTGATGATTTAATTAAATGATTTTTTATTTAATTAAAAGAGATTTTTATTTAATTAAAAGAAATTTTTATTTAATTAAAAGGGAGAAAGTTCTCTCAATTAAATAAAACTCAGGAAATATATTAAATATTTGAATTAATTACAATTTGATCAAATAAATTGATTTGAATTAAAAATATTAAAAATCATCGATTCAGAAAATTGATAAATTGATTCCAACATTGATAAATTGAAGAATGGGGCCCAAAGTCTAGGTGGCCATTTTAGGGTGCATACAGTTTCCCCTCTTTGGGTGATGTGTGATCATTCTGGGAACACATGTGACTAGAGAAAAATTGAAATGTGAGGTCGATTTGGGATCACAAAACAATCCAAACGTGTGATCATTCTGGGAACACGCTAGGACAAAGATAAGCTAATTGAAAAAGACAACGCCAACACCGTTGTAAATAGGTAATTGTCAAGTCTCAAGTAAGAGATAAGAATCTCAAGCAAGAATTGAATTGATAAAACTAAATCAAAGATTGAAGTTTGATAGGTATTGCTCCCTCGTGATCGAAATCGAAATGAGATAGAGGAGAAACAATAAATCAATAAATTTGATCAAATCAAACTAAAGATAAAGTTCTTGATGCAAGATGAAAGATATAAGAATCATAGAACCAAGGTAGATCATGAAATATTATGCCCCAAGGTTGAATTAGAAGAAAATAAATTTGAAAGCAAATGGAAGATCGAAGGTTAGAAGAGGTGGAAAGAAATGGAGAGAAGAAAGAGAATCTATCTCAAGATATAGAATGCCTCAAAATCAATCAACTATTTAAGATAAAAAATTTCAATTGAGATCATGAAAGAAGATAAGGAAATGAAGATCGGAACATGATCACAACTGATTAAGTGTCCAAAAGAAAGATGAAGGAAAACCCTCTCAAACTCATAATGCAGCCTAAAAATGAAAATTTAACATGAAGTCTAACAATGCAAGCTACATGAAAATGCAAAGTTGTACTTGCAACAGAGCAACTATAGGATCTTGTGTTCATCATTCATTAGAGAATGTCAAAGAACTTATTTTCATCATTGGGCCATTATTAACGGACATCGAAAAATCACACAATCATCACTAGTCACAAACACAACTATGAAAATATGAATGTGATTTATATTGGATTGGAATGTGGAAAGATTCTAACATAAGCATCAAAGACATAAAGGTCAAGATGACTTCGATGTTAGCTTACCCAATTTAATGTAGCAAAACCACACTCGCATCAAGGCATAGACGCTAGGATGACCATAAGAACGGTTGTGCAAAATAGTCAAGGATGATGGCTCAAATCTTCTAAGTGTTTCAAGGGAACAACAAGAGACACTCAAGAGCTTCAAGACCACACCCACAAGTAGAAATCAAATAAAAACATGTCCCATGCCCCAAGTCCTCTAGCTATGCATCATGGAGAGACTTATTAGACAAGGACACTCAATGAAAATCAATAACAGTCAGCACACAAAGATAAGATCATGACATATCTCAAGCATTAAGTGTTGTGTTTAAAAATTTAAGTGTGTTAATTGATACTGCATTTCGAGGATAAGGATCGAATGCTTGCAAATAGGTAAGATCACATGACAAAACTAGGGAAGACCAAGCCAATATGTGTTGAAAAACACAATTGGGGCGGTGTTAAAAAAAACACCATTTGCGAGGTGTCCTAAAGACTAATGCATCCAAGAGACCAAAGCTAACACAATTATGCCCCCTAGACAAAGATAAAGACCAATTCCAAACTAAGGTAACAAAGACAAGGCATGATGGAGAAAGGCTAAGTGTCGAGGATGAGTTCTAAGAAATAGGGGTGCAAAGGCCTCAAGTAGCGCCCGTTTCTAGGTTTTCACTACTTGGATTTTATGACAATTTTTTTTTTCAGGACTTTTTATAATTTTTTTGTATTTTTGCTACCAAGGCGCTTGTTTCTAGGTTTTCACCAAGGCACTTTTTCTATTTTTTTTTTTGAATTTTTTGAATTTTTTTTTTTTGGCAATATATAGTTTTTTTGGAGATACATCAAAGCGTCTATTACTAGGTTTTCACTAAGATGATCATTTTTTCAGGAGATTATATGCTTTTTAGAATTTTTCAGCATCATATATGAATTTTTTTTGGAATTTTTTCAGGACCAATAAGTATGTACAAAAGATGCCCCCAGACAGATTAGGCATCAAGGATAGAACTTCTTCAGGTGCAAGACATTGATAGGATCAGGGAGTTGCTCTCCCTCTTCATTAGATAACAAATAAGTAGGGTAAGTGCGCAAAGATGAGGGACCAAAAAGGGGGTATAGGTTGCCACTTTTTTCCTGAAATCAACAAACTCTGAACTTCAACAAGAAATTGAAATAGCTAGACTCAAAATTTTGAGATGTGACAAAAACAAGAGTTGTAATACTCTGAATCTAGTTCCTAAACTACTAACTTATTTTGAAAATGATGTAGATTAAGGCCCTCAAAAAGGGGGAGCACAAAAAGTGGTCCTATTTTTTATCCAAAAACATAACATATCATCTGGTGTGCTCCCCATAAAATGTTAACTTTTTTTTTGAATTTTTTTAATTTCTCTAGTGAGAAGTTAGCTAACACCATGTAGTTTATCCCTAATTTTTTAGTTATTTTTTTATGAATGTATAATTTTTTATGAATTTACGAAGTGAACACATCTTGAAAACATGAAATTTATGTGTGCTTCCACTAGAAATCATTTAAAACTAAGTGAAAATTAAATTTTCTTTTTTTAAAGTGTGTAGAATGGAGTCTAGTTTCTAGAAATGTAACTTATTGCAGAATTCGATGAACGAGCCAAAAACTATGCCCAAAATACTGCATGTTGGTTTTTTACAAAAAATGGACATACACAAAAGAAATTAGAGTTGAAAAACTTAACATAATCAGAATTAAAAATAAACTATATGCTTAGATAGCTAATAGAGAGATCTACAATATCATGTCATTTGATTTTTATGTTCTTGAGCCATGAGTAAACCTGACGAGGAGCACACAAAAAAAGATGTCATTTTTTTGTATGTCTGCTGGAAAATAGATCTCAGGCCTATTTCAATCGTCTAAGCCTTTGGGTTGGATCTCCAAGGAAAATCCAAGCCTTAGGATTGGTAAATTCAAATCCTTTACAAAGCACGGGCATTATGTAAATTTATGAGATTCTCATAGTGATGAGAAATATTCAAAGTGGGAGGAAGAGAGAGAGAGAGAGTGCTCTCTATCTCTCCCTCCCCCATACTCTCTCTCTCCCTTTCTCCCCCTTATCACTCTCTCTCTCTCTCTCTCTCTCTCTCTCTCTCTCTCTCTCTCTCTCTCTCTCTCTCTCTCTCTCTCTCTCTCTCTCTCCTACTTATCATGCTTGCTTTGACCTATATCTCTCTCCCTTATCTCTCTCTCTCACACACACACACACACACACCTTCTCACTCTCTCTCTCCCTTACCTCCACTCTCTCATCACCCTCTCTCTCTCTCTCCCCCATACTCTCTCTCTCTCTCTCTCTCTCTCTCTCTCTCTCTCTCTCTCTCTCTCTCTCTCTCTCTCTCTCTCTCTCTCTCTCTCTGTCTCTATCTCTGTCTCTGTCTCTATCTCTGTCTCTCTGTCTCTCTGTCTCTCTGTCTCTCTCTCGCTCTCTGTCTTTGTCTCTCTGTCTCTGTCTCTCTGTCTCTATCTCTGTCTCTCTCTCCCCCTCCTCTCTCTCTCCCTCCCACACACACACACCTCTCCTTCTACTTCTCTCCCTCCTACTCTCTCCCTTTCCTCTTCTCTAACTCTCCTTCCCCTTCTTTTCTACTCTCTCTCTCTCTCTCTCTCCTTACCATTCTCTCCTATCTCTATTCTCTCTCCCTCTCCCCTTTTGTCTCCTTACCCTTCTCTCCTATCTCTATTCTCTCTCCCTCTCCCTCTCCCCTTCTCTCCTACTCTCTCCATTATTTCTCTCTCCCTCTCTCTCTTTTCTCCCTTTTTCTTGTTTTACATAGGGCATATTCCCTATAGTGCATGCACCATATGTTTAAGACTAGATGCACATGACATGTTTTTTGTTTTTTGTTTTTGCTTTGGAAAACTTAGTGTTTTCCAAAGGGCGTACACCCTTTGTCTTGGATTTCCCAAGCCTAAGGCTTAGCCAACCCAAGCCATAGGTTGTGCACCCTATAGGGTGCATGCCCTTTAGTGCGTGCGCACTATGCGTGATGGGGGGCCAAAAAGAAAAGTGGCAACTTTTTGGTCCCCCATCTTTGTGCACTTACCCAATACCTGTACTAAAAGCTGCTGTAATGATGTAGGGTCCAAGCCAATTAGGTTCAAATTTACCCTTTTGATCTCTATCCTATTGATTTTTAAGATTTTCACGTAGGACAAGATCTGCCACTTGGAATTCTCTAGGGAAAACCTTTTTGTTGAAGGTTTTAGACATGCACTTTTGATAAACCCTCATATGGTCAAATGATGCTTTACATTTCTCATCTAGAAGTTCTAACTCTTGAAGTCTCATGGTGTGGTAGTCTTCATCTATAACTAGACCTTTGAGGGAAACTCTAAGTGAAGGAATTTCAACCTCCAAAGGTAACACTGCTTCAGCACCATAAGTAAGGGCAAAAGGAGTAGCCCCAGTTGGAGTACAAATACTCATTCTATAAGCCCATAAGGTTGGATTTATCTATAAATGCCAATCTCTACCATTCTTATAGACTATTCTATGTAGGATTTTAAGAATGGCTTTGTTTGATGCCTTTGTTTAACCATTTCCTTGCAGGAAGTAAATGGAGGACCAATGTTGTTTAATCTTTAATTTCTTGCAGAGTTGTTTAAGGTCCTTATTTTTTAACTGACCTCCATTGTTAGTGATTATCTCTGAAGGTAATCCATATCGACAAATGATATGGTTCAGAATGAATAGAGAAACTATCTTACCTGAGGCAACAGAAAGTGGGACAACTTCTACCCATTTAGTAAAGTAATTAGTAGCAGTGATGATAAACTTGTGTCCACTTGATGAGTTAGGATGAATCTACCCAACAAGATCAAAGGCCCAGCACTAAAATGGCTAATGAGATATAGAAGGAATAAGCTCCTTGTCTGGAGCATGTATCAGGTTACCATGTTTTTGACACTTTTCACATGACTTTGCAAAAGCTATTGCATCAATCTGCATTGTAGGCCAATAGTATCTAGTCCTAAGTGAATTTCAGGCCATGGAAAAACCATTGGAATGTCCCCCACAGATGCCCTCATGAATGTCACCTAACGCTTGATCAGATTCTTCCTTTTCTAATCACCTAAGGAGTGTTCCATCTAGACCCCTCCTATACAAATCACTAGAGATAAGGGTGTGGCGAGAGGCATTTTAGGTAAGGTTTCTGCGTTCAGATTAGTTAAAGGATTCAAGAATAATGCCATCATGGAGATATGAGTAAATGGCACCATAATGGGATAATCATGACCAATGAGGGTTCAAATAACATGGCTTTTTTGGGAGTCAAAGATAGTGTAATGTAGCTCTTCCACCAGAAATTAAAATCTAGATTCATGTTGCTCTAATCGAAGGAGTGAAGCAAGTGTAGCCATGGCATCAACTGCTTTGTTTTCTACTCTAGGGATTTGCTGAAACATGACAAATGTGAAGTATCATCTCAAGGAATCAACCATTTTCTTATAAGGTACCAATTTTTCATCTTTGGTTTGATATTCTTCATTAACTTGGTTGATTATCAATTGTGAATCTCCATAAATATGTAACTCTATGATTCTCCATTCTATGGCCATCTTAAGTCCATTTGTCAAAGCTTCATACTCAAAAATGTTGTTTGTACATGGGAACAATAGCTTGTAAGACGTAGGAATCATGTACCCATCAAGAGACACAAACAACACACATGCTCCTAAACCATTTTGCATAAAAGATCCATCAAAGAACATCTTCCATGTTCTTTCAGTCATGTACATGAGATGCTCATTTGGAAATTCAACTTGAATAGGTGCATTATCTTGAATTGGGAAATTAGCCAATTGATCGGTTATAGCTTGTCCTTTTATGGCTTTACACTCAATGTACTCTATGTCAAATTCTGAAAGTATCATCATCCATTTAGCAAGTCTACCTATGAGAACAACCTTATCGAGTAAATACTTGATTGGATCAATTTTTTCTATGAGGTGTATTGTGCACAAGCATATAGTGTCCCAACTTTTGGGAAGCAAACACCACTACAAGACAAGATTTTTCAATACTAGTGTAATTAATCTCATATGAAACAAGAGTACGACTAATGTAATATATAGCTCTTTCTTTCCCATTTTCATCAAGTTGTGCTAGTAATGCCCCCAAGGAAGATTTTGTTGCTGAAACATATAGTATAAGTGGTTTTCCTGGGATAGGAGGCATTAAAATAGGAGGATTGGCCAAGTATTTCTTGATTTGGTCCATGCTCTTTTGACAATCCTCATTCCAGACACATTTGACTCCCTTATGCAAGTTCTTATTGAAAGGTTGAGCTCTATCTGCCAACTGTGAAATGAACCTTCTTATAGATTGAAGAAATCCTTGGAGACTCCTCATTTGACTAATGTTTTTAGGAGGTGGCATATCCATGATTGATTGGACCTTTTCCGAGTCTACCTCTATTCCTTTTGCTGAAATGATGAATCCCAAAAGTTTCCCAGAGGTGACACCAAATGCACACTTTTTAGGATTTAACCTTAATTGAAATTGCTCCATGCGATCTAGAATGACTTCTAAATCATCTAAGTGTGTGTCTCTTTTCTTAGATTTGGTCAAGGTGTCATTGACATAATCTTCCATATTTTTATACATCATGACATGAAAAATAGTTGTCATAGCTCGTTGATATGTGGCTCCTGCATGTTTTAATCCAAAAGGCATAACGTTCCAACAATAGGTACCCCATGCACAAGTGAATGCAGTCTTTTCTTGATCTTTAGGAGCTATCTTGATCTGATTATATCCAGAAAAACCATCCATTAAGGAATAGATCTCATAACCCGCGGTCATGTCCACTATCATGTCTATATTGGGGAGTGGAAAATCATCCTTTGGGCATGCTCTATTGAGATCTCTAAAATCTATGCAAACACAAATGGACTTGTTATGTTTGGAAACTTGTACAATGTTTGATATCCATTCAACATAGTCAATAGCTCGTATGAATCCTGCGCTGAGGAGTTTCTCTAATTCTATTTTGACAAGAAGAGCTATGTGAGGATGCATTTTTCTCAATTTTTGTTTAACTGGTTTGACACCCAGAGCTATGGAAAAGTGATGCATCATAAGATTAGTGTCCAATCCTGACATATCTAAAAAAGTCCAAGAAAAGTTGATCTTCTTGCTTTGTAAGAACTTGGTGTATGCTTCTCTTTCTTGTGTTGTTAAGGACTGAGCCAAATGTACTATTGTGGAGCCTTATATGTATGCAAATTGACTTCTTGTGTTGGCTCAACAAGCACTGAAGATCTATCTTCAAAGTAGCTTGGGAGACAATCGAGTACCTCATCCTTAGGCACCTTAGAGAGGTTTTCTTCATTGTATATGTCATTTATTTTTACTTTTTTAGGTTCTGACACCGCCACACAGTGGTTTTCTCCATCAGAACTCTTATTCTTTTTTTCTCTTCTTTTTATTTTGTGACTAATGTACTTGATGTCTGGCTCTGTCATGCTGGTAGTCAGTTCACTAGTTGAAGAGACTATAGGTTCAATGGCATTCATTGAACAAGTTATCTCATAGTCATTTTGGAAGGTTAAAAGTTGAGGCTCTTGATAGCATTGGGACCAATCAATGAGGTTAGGGTCAAAAAGGGGTAAGTCAATGACTGGTTCAAGATTGTGAACGTGAATGGTATTATCTCTGGTGAGCGAAGATTTAGAGTCCATCAGGTATCCCTCTAAGATACCCAAATTAGAATTCATCCTAACAAGCAAAGAATCATCCACTAAAGCAACATGCGAGTTCAAATCCACTAATCCCACACATGACTCGTTAGCTACCTCGGGTTGAGAACTATAAGTGTGAATAACATCAACATACTTGACAACTATAGAAGGCTCTGAGAGAGAGTCCCATTCATACTCATATGAATCTATTTCTGAATCCCGACTAGGATGTTTACACCATGAAGGCTTGAGACGTCTTGATGTAGAAGCTCTAATATCATCAAGGGTAACATCTCTCTCTATCAAATGAACAATATTCTTACGTTGACATTCTCTAATGGGATCTTCTACATCTGATTCTTCTTGTTCTACATTTGCAACTATCACATGAGAAACTAGATCATCTGAATCTCCCCAAAGGAGATCGGTGGAAGGAACCCAATCTTCACACATATCTTGCTGATTTGTCAAATTGGGTATATATTTCATTTCATCTTCACTATCTGACTTATCAAGAATAGTAGCAGTGTTCTTGTTATGATTCTCAAATCCTAGGCCAACCATCTTCTTAGACTTGCATCCAAAAAGAGCATGATTGAGAGGTTCAGCTCTAGCATCCAATTTGTGAATAAGAGGGCCATGTCCAGGATAGCCCATATTTTTAACAAGAGTATACCCTCTTCCATAAGCCTTAGGAGAGGGAGAGAAGTTCACATTGTGCATGTATTTTTCTTCTCTATAAATCTAGTCTTTAACAACCACCTCTTCTTTCTCATCTTGTATAGATACTGAAGACTCTACAAATGTTTCAAACAAAGTCATAGCAAAAGAGGATGGTTTCATCTCTTGTGAAGGCTTTCCATAAGACCTAGGTGAAACTAGTAGTTTTGTGAAGGAGTTGAGTTGATACCCCCCTATACCAAGATCTATTGTTTTGAGCTTGTCTTTGCACTCTACTAGGGTCACATTGAAATCCTTGGCTTCTCTATTGAGGGGAACATGAGTCCCTACTGAAATTGAAGTAACAAATAAATTGCTATGCCTAGGTATACAAATTTCTACTCCACTGTAGGGGAACTTAACAAATTGATGGTAGGTGGATGGCACTGCTTGCATATCATGAATCCATGGTCTACCAAGTAAGATGTTGTATGGAAGGGGACCAACATCAACAATTTGGAACAAGATATCTTTCTCAATAGGGCCAATCCTAATTGGAAGGATGGCCAGCCCCTTGGAACTTCTTTCTGCCTCATCATAGGATTTGATAGTAATCCTCTTTTTGGTATTTATTACTTGTTCTGAATAACCCAATATTTTGAAAAGACTCAAGGTACAAATATTAAGCCCTGTACCCCCATCTATAAACACATGCCTGACACATGTTTTGTGGATCATGACTTCAATATGAAGGGTGAGATTATGCGAGTGGCTCAAAGCTTTGTCATCTTCCTCTGAAAAGGTTAGGTAATGAGGGATGGCAAGATGATTTACCATATTTTGGAATTGATCAACATCAAAATTTTTAGTGACATTTTCCACATGCAACGCATCCTCAAGGACTTGTTTGTGTCTTGGGGACAACTCTAAGAGTTCAAAGATTGAGATCTAAGCTGGGGTTCTTTGCAACTGATCAACAAGATTATAGCTCAATTTGGGATTAACTGCTAGTTTTGAGGTGGCATTCTTGGATGCTACTTGCTTTGGTTTACTGGATTGATTTGAGTTGGGTCCTCTAATGAAAATGGGACCTTGGCTTCGTGTTACAACATTAAGGGCTTGGGATGACGTTCTAGGGCTTTATCAAAGATAGGAGGAGAGTCATAACCAGAGGGATCTTTATTTCTCATCATGTTGACATTTTACTCTAGAATTTCAAGCATATTAACCACATTTTTCGCAGCTCCATAAGTCTAATGAACCTCAGCCTTACCATTCTTAGGTTTAGAGGTTTCCCCTTTTCATATTTTGGCAAAGGTTCTTTGAAAGCTTTATGATCAACATTGGTGTTCAATCCATCTATCATAAGTTTTCCATTCTCAATAAAATCTTGAATGATATGTCTAAGCTTAAAATAGTTTTCAATATTATGTCCAATGCCATTATGAAATATACAGTAGGCTTTCTCATCCCACCAATATGGCTTAATTTCAGGTATGCGGAAATTTGCAGGATCATGAGGATGCACAAGGTTGTTGGAAATGAGTATTTTGAAGATATCCTCATATGAGTCACCAAGATTGGAAAATTGACACTTTTCTTTCTTAGGTTTATCTTGATATTTTGGCTTATGCTCTTGTTGGTTAGATGCATTGAGCTTCATTGCTTGAACAACACTAGATAAGTGAAGGGCACCTTGATCTTTTTGTTGAGAAGAATCCACAACTCCATCATTGACTACTTGTTTATTCCTATTCCAATGTGAGTTTCTCCCTTTATCCTTGTTAGAGCCATTGTTGTTATTTTTATTGTTGGTCAAAATTCCTTGTTCTTTCAAAACATCTTCAATCCTACTTGCAGTTTGAACCATGGTATCAAAGGAATCAAAAATCATCTTCCTAACTTCATACCGCATTTCAGGAATCAGGTTACTAACAAGAATGTCAATCTTTTCATCTTCGGGAATGGTTCTAGAATATCAAGAGCATTGTTATCTCCACCTTTGTAAGAAGGTAACAAAGGATTCCCCTTGATTTTGTTTTAAGTTACATAGGTCCAACATAGTGACAAATCTTGAAAGATTGTAAGCAAAGTGTTGAACAAATCTATGAACAAGCTCTTTGAAATTCTTGACAGGGGGAGTTATGTTGGTGAACCACTCCATTGCATGACCTTTAAGGCTCCTTGGAAATAATCTCATAAGGTATGAATCATCTTGATGGAATTCAAAACTCATAGTGTAAAATTGGTGCACATGATCATGTGGATCTCCACTACCATCATACTTGTCATATTGAGAGATTTCAACCTTTCTTGGAAAGTACTTCATACTCACACTCCTATCAAAAGGATTGGGAAAAATTGAATCAAGATTGAATGACCTTTTGGGTGCCTTCATCTCTTCTATCATTTTCTTCATTTGTTTGATGTCTTCCTCTTGAGAGGGATCTTGCTTC
Organism: Chamaecyparis obtusa; assembly: GCA_027943335.1. Taxonomy (NCBI): domain Eukaryota; kingdom Viridiplantae; phylum Streptophyta; class Pinopsida; order Cupressales; family Cupressaceae; genus Chamaecyparis; species Chamaecyparis obtusa. The sequence goes on from BSBK01000882.1 coordinate 2,277,791, forward strand.
TTGATCTTTTTATCCACATCAAAGTTGTAGGGGACCCTAGCACCCTTGTTAATCAAATTCTCCAAGAACTTATCTTTATTTTGTTCCACATACTTCTCCACATACTATTGGAAGAATGGTTCTTGTTGCATTTTCATGAAATATTAAGCATCAAGATCGAAGCTCAAACTACTACCTCCATATTGTGAACCATGATGGACACATTGAGAAGGTTGTCTTGAGTTCCTAGGAGGTGTTGGTCTCCTATAATGTTCATATTGTGGAGCCCTTCTTCCTCTAGGGCTAGGAGATCTTGAAGATGTTGAACTTATTGAGTACCTTCCACTTCATGGAGTCTTAGGAGGAGAGGGTGGGGGAGAGTTGTTTCCACCACCAACACACATGTTGTTAAGACAAGAACTTATCTCATGCAGTTTTCCTTTCCATTTCCAATAAAGCTTGTCTTTCAGACTCTAGGAGTCTAAGTTTCTCTTCCTTTGCAACTTGTTCATCTAGGAAAGATTTCTTTTCATGCTCGATTCTTTTGAGTCTATCACTTGTGTGTCTTGGGGTTGTTTGGAGTGGTGAACTTGGTCTAGAATGCCTGAACAAGTCATTGGTATGTGCTGAATTCACATAAGTATCATAATGTTCATCATCTTGGCTATCATGTTGGGGATATTTTTCTCGATGAGACTTCCTCATTTCTCTTTCAGCCCTTTGATGTGTATCCAAATATCTGGTATTAATAAGGGGTGAAATTGGTCAGCTTTCATTAGAGGAACCACCGAACACAATGGTATCTCTATGTCTTTTATATATGTTGTCAAGACTTTTATCCATCTCTTCCCTCTCTCTTCGAGTCATGGTGTAACTCATATCCATATCTATATGAGAGGGTGCTAAGGGTGTGTTCAACTCACTAGAATTTCTCTTAGGATCAAACCAAACTTTAGAGGTGTTCCTAGGGGATTGATCAAAGATGAGATCTTTTCCCTTACGTCTTTGGTGAGTTTGAACTAAGGGTAATTGGTCAAAGACTACTTGAGGTCATTTTCCTTGATTTACTTGATATCTTGTTGTAACCGGAATGAATGAAAGGATCCTAGATGATAAGATGACCCTAAGAAACATTGGTAGAAAACTAGGATAGTAAAAGCACTCAATTGTCCAAAAAGAGAGGTGATAAGATAGAATTTTGTTAAAAGGGATAAGTCAACACTACCACAGAGGTGCCCAATAATCAGGTGAATACCCTAACACATATGGATCAGGAGGATGATCTTGCCCAAATTATAATTGATTGAAATTAATTTTGTATGGAATTGAATTGGACAAGAGATTACTAAAACTCTCTAAGCATGATATCAAAGAATCCAAAGGTTTCTCTTTTTCAACAAGAATGATTTCTAACTTACTAATTCCAAGCAAGGTCACTTGTGAAATAAAAAATTACTAATCCAAGAGGTCAAGACACAAAGACCCTAGGTGGAAATAGGCTTCTAACAGTGGGATAGAGAACCTACAATAATCTGGGCCGACTGAGGAATATTAAAAATGGGATGAATTGGCTTCGGATTGTAAGACAACAAGTTTGACAACTCAGGAACTCAGGTTTTTGTTTGTTTTAAAAGATCAAGTATATCAACAGATTTTTATCATTGATCAACCACATAAGATAGCAATCAAGGAGTTCAAAAAAGAAATTATCTTCAAACAATGAGTAAGGGGCAAAGCAACCTTGCACATGAACATGAATAGTGACTTAGTATGCTACTCCTTAAAGATTCTACTTGTGTATGTTCTCAAAATGTTTTGGCAATCATGCACATAGTCCTAGCAAATAAAAAGTTGGTTGCACTATGGTTCTTAGTAATGGTTTGACTCTGCAACTTTTGTGATCTCAAAAGGGAGAACTCCAATCTAGGTGCACCAGGGTTTTGACACATTTTGAGAATTTAATCAATCAGAGATGCTGAGGAGATCTGACAGCCCAACAAGAAACTACACCCGTGGAGATTTTTTCCACAAGGACATTTATATAGCAGTTGTCACTACCATGGTGAAAATTACTATTACCGCTTGAGGTTTCATCCACATGGTTTACCCAATAAAAAGAATGTCCACTACGGTTAACCCTCTCTAACAAAGTGACTCACAAAAAGTACCACATGGGGACTTGGTTTAGATTCAAGGATCTAAGTTTCTGATACTACCCAAAAAAAGGAGTAGAGCATAATCATCTAACCTCTTCACTTCACCCAAACATAGAAAATAGATTAATCTGACATGCTAAGACTGAAATTAACCTCACCAAGATCTGTGGTGTTAACAACTTGTGATCTATCAACCCATTCGGAGAGAGAATGCATCAACCAAAAGATGAGAATGCAAATCAAGGGAATGTGAGATAATCTCAATATCCTCCCTACCTACAAGGGGATCTATCGTCAAGAAGAGCCTCAAAAGAAACCTAATCTCTCAAGATCACCACAAATAGTGTTCATAGGGCCTAATTACTATGTGAAAAACATATGCAAAAAAGGTAAATCTATGTTCTTTTTAGAGCCCCAAAGTGAAGTGTGATCTATGAAAGCAATAAACACTCAAGCTAGACACATGAGAGATTTATTTTATTTCCAAAATCCAAATGTTATAGAGATGAAACAAAATACTTCAAGTCCAAATCAATGTGCTTAGTAGAATTTTGTTGAGCTTTTTTTGTGCAAGCAAGCCACGAACTCTCCAGCAAGTAAACAAGCAAACAAACAAACAAGATATGCAATATATATCCAACTTATGCAAACCTTAGGGTTAGAACTTGGAAAATCAATTTTTAGGAGCAATAATAGCTAAAAAATAATTCAAATGACAACTCATATTATGCATTGAACAATGAAAATAAGTGCATACTGATTACAAAATTTAATTTCTTTTGCATTTGACCTAGTTAACAAGATTTGATTTTTTGATATGATTTTGGCCAAAAAATAGAAATACAAAACAAAGGCCCCTATTAAAAAATAGAGAGATTTCAAAAAATGTAAAAATTTCAAAAAAATCTCTTCATTTGTGCCCTAGAGACCCATTTTACCAAAATAGACCACTTTTTGTAAATCAATTATTTGGGCTATGATATTGCATCCAAATTCAAAACACAAAGAATGGACCCTCTGTGAAATTAGAAGAACTTTCTAAAATTAAAAAAATTTCTAAAAACTATGCTAATTTGTGCCGAAAATTAGTTTTTTTATGAAAAATCAAGAAAAAAATAATAAAAAATCTAAAATACCTCCAAAAATTCTAAATTTTTTATTGGAGCTTCTCTAATGTGTCACCAACTTGCAAAAACAATTTCAGACCAAAACACTAAGCCTTTTGGGAGATATGATCAAATCTTTGAAAATCTAAGGTTTTAGTGTTCAAGCTAATTTGCACAAGGGGGTTAGCTCCAAAAATAACCAAAACAAGCATGTAAAAGTGGGTTGTCCCATGGTGAGCACCAGAAATGTGTGCTAAAATATTGTCACACTTCTATGAATTGTTACATCCAAGATCTCTCAAGAATGAGATCTCAAATAGCGACTCATAGCTCTTTATTCATGGAGTGCAAGGGTTTGTAATAGAGGCCCTCAAATTTGACCTATGTTTGTGCCCATGCAAGTACACTATAAAATGAGAGATTCAAAGATGCATGCAAATAGAAATGAGATCTATTTTATATGATAACAATGCAAATTAATGTATGAAAGAAAATGCTTGTGCAATATTAATCTATGAAAGAAAAGATAAATCTAATCTAATATGAAAATGAAATATTAATCTAATGGATTGCCATGGGGCATGAGAGAAGAAGAAGAAAAGAAAAAAGAAATTTCAATATCCAAGCTCAAGTGCTCAAGTATCTTCTCGAAAATCGCTCTTCAAATCTGTAACATAATAATTCACAAAATGCACATATATGTATGTATGTATGTATGTATGAAAATGAGAAGGAGAGGGCTCCTTATAAATAATCTTGGATGGTCAAGATTAAGAGGCAAAAAGAAATAAGCAACGGTGGAGATTAAATCTTGGTTGATCCATGTGCTCAAGATTCTCAAGAGGCAAAATCAATGGACATAATTAAGAGGCAAAAAGATATGTGGAAGAGATTAAGAGGCAAAAAGCTTTTTCAAAAAGTCAAAAGATTCTATCTCATAGGAAAGTGCACTTTACTTTATTATTTTTATTTTTTATTATTTATTTATTATTTTTAGCAAAGTGGGTTCCAATATTTAATTAAAAGATTTTTTATTTATTTAAAAGAGATTTATTCTTTTAATTAAAATGAGATTTAAAATAAATGACTTGATGATTTAATTAAATGATTTTTTATTTAATTAAAAGGGATTTTTATTTAATTAAAAGGGAGCAAGTTCTCTCAATTAAATAAAACTTGGAAAATATATTAAAATATTTGAGTTAATTACAATTTGATCAAATAAATTGATTTGAATTAAAAATATTAAAAATTATTGATTCAGAAAATTGATAAATTGATTCCAACATTGATAAATTGAAGAATGGGGCCCAAAGTCTAGGTGGCCATTTTAGAGTGCATACAACAATGTCCCTTAATAAGGCTTGATGATGAAAATAAAGACCAAGAAAGATTCCTGCACTTTGCACTTGCATTTTCATCCTAGGTTGCATCTTAGTCTTTTCATCTTGCATTGAGTGACGAGAGAGTCTTTGTCTCATCATTATTGGTCAATTTTGTTCATCCTTTCTCAGCATCCTTGATTCATTTTTGGGATCAAAATCAAAATTTGAGTTCATTTTTTTTTTCTTGCGTGGCTTATATTTTCATCCTTTGGGGAAAAGATTGATCATATTTCTTCATAATCACTTGCTTTGACCTAATTCTAATGCTATACCTTTCTGGTCAAATATATTCAAAATGAGGTAACTTCTCATTGCTTAGTGGTAAGACTTGGCCCAAATACTTTTCTAATCTTTCCAAATCAATAATCAATTATCTTAGACCCTATCTAGTCTCAATTTTATCAAACTTATCTCATTTCTACATCTCAATATCATTTCAATTTTGATCCCAAGGGGACAAGAATAATATATCTTCAATCTTTCAAAGCTATAAATTGACCATGTAATCATTACTAGGGGAATCTTAGCTTCATTACTTCACATCAAGTTGAGATTCTTCAAGTCTCTTTAATCTGATCTTGGATATATCAGTTCTCATTGCATAATATGAGTTTTGGTATTGTCTCAACTTTCAACCTCGGTCTCAATGAATTTAGTTTCATCACTTCACATCAAACTTTGCATTGAAACTCTTTCTACCTTGTTATTCTTTATCTGATCAGGTTCAAAGACACTGTTGCTTAGGACCGTTCATTGCTTCATATCAACTTTTTTCTTGTCATCATTTTCTTTGACTCAATGTGCTCATTCGCACACTGACTCAAAGAGGAAAAAATGTAATCACCCAATTTTGGTCTAGTAAACTATAAGCCCACTTTGTGAAAATTAAAATTAAAATATTAGACCATTTCTTTGCATCAAATCAATTCTGCTCAATTAATTAATTATTTACTTGATTATATCCTCAAGTTTGACCACTTTATTCTATGTTTTTTAATTAAAAGAACATGCCCCCTTTTAATTAAATAATAAAAGACCACTTTATCCTAAGTGCACATGAAAATCACTTTTCTAAAAATAAAAATAAAAAGAAAATCCCTCTATTTAAAGTGTACTTTCTAATGAGATGGAATCTTTTAACTTTTGAAGAAGGCTTTTGCCTCTTTATCTCAACCACTCATTATTTTTCCTATTAATCTTGGGATTTTCTTTTGGCCTCTTAAAGACATGAGCACATGGATAAACCAATACTTAATCTTCACCATTTCTTATTCTTTTGCCTCTTATTCTTAACCGTCTTCTCATTTCTAATTTGTTTAAAAGGAGACTCTCTCCTCATTCTCGCAATCTTGGTACTTCGAAAATTTTCTTGACATCTTTGCATCTTGGCCGATTCTTGAATCTTAGCTTATGTTATATCTTGAAGCATAGCATTGTCATTTAGCTTATCTTTTTTATTTATTTTCTTACATTTAGCTTAGTTAATCTAGTTTAATTAGCATGGATAGTAATCTTTCATCTTGTTAAAATAAATTTACTTTCCTTAACTCTTGCATTTCATGTTAGCTTAATGTTGCATCTCTTGCATCTCATCTTAGATTACTTTTTATTTGCATTCATCTTGGAGATATTGGAGACTTGCACTCTGATTGCTTGATATATATTTCAATATTTTATTGTATAATGCACCTTGCAGGGATATTTCTTATTGCGCTCATTTGAGAGCTACCATTTTTATCTACATGATTCTTTCATGCTATGGATAGGAAGCTAAAAACTACCTTTCTAAGACTCAAATTTATTGGATATCTTAGATATAAGAGTTTATAGAAGTGACCACACTTATTGGTATACATCCACAACTTGTATCCCTTCAAATAAATGTCATAGCCAACGAAGATGTGTTTCACAACTTTTTTATCTAGCTTCAACCTACTCACATCAGGTAGTTGAGCATATGCCTCATAGGCCAAAGACACTTAAATGCCTTAAGGAGGGCTTCTTACCAGACCATGTTTCCATAGGTATTTTTTCAACTAGTGTTGTACAGTAGGAAAATGGTTTCAATAAGTAACACACTGTAGCACTTCTTCTGCCCAGAACTTGTGCTCTAAACTAGCACTTCTCAACATGATTCTTAGTCTCTCTATCAAGGATCTATTCATCCTTATGCCTCTTAATACCATGATTTACACAGAATTTATAAAAATATTCAATGTGATACTTGACACGATTATCTGTTCTTAAACATTTAATCTTTCTCTCAGTCTAATTTTCAACAAGGCTTTTAAATTCCTTAAAACAAATGAACACTTCTTATTTACTCTTCAAAAAATAAACAAATGCTCTTCTTGAATAATCATCTATATAAATGAGACATAATAACTTGACTCAAAAAAAGAAATAATATCCATAAGACCAAATACATCTAAGTGAACATAGTCCCAACAAACTAGAAGAGTTTTGGGAAATAGAATAAAACTGAACAGCATTTTTTTTCCATATACTCAATGTTTGTAGAAATTGAACTCCATATTGCAATAAATGATCCCCTCAACAAGGTCTTTATTCTTCGGGGTTTTTAAACATTTCTTTCCAATATGCCAAGCCTATATGCCAGAGCATTGTTTTCTTTGTCGGACTTTACAAAGGCACTACTAAAACACAACGGGTTCAAAAATTTACCTATACAAAATTCCAATATGTTCACCCTTAGCTAAAAAAATAGAACCTATAGTTATCTTGCAACTATCATGCACAAATGTTACCTAAACTCTAGCATCATTCAACTCATTGGTCCAAAGAGTAAGCTCTAAGCTAGACTAGGCATATGAAGCACTCCACCAATTTCCTTTACTCTACCATCAGGGAGCTGTATTCTAACTGTTCATCTTCCAATGATCTCCAGCATGGTTTTTCTTGTAAGAAACAACTTTCCTCCATTGTATGGTTCATACCATGAGAGCCATTATTTATGTGACGTCATATGGAAATAGGCTCTCAAATTATCCAGCCATACATCATCACATAGAGGCATTGCCAAGGCTGCTACAAAGGCATTAGTGTCACTTTGAGAAGATTCATTGTCTGAAGTTTTTTTTCTTCTTCTTCTCCTCATCTTTTGAGTCCTAGATATGACCTTTCTGCCCATAGTTTCCAATAGTTAGCCTTGGACTTCTTCCCAGGAGTTTCATACCTCTCCCGTGACTTCGACTTGGATATTTTTTTGTTCTTCATTCTTTTGTCCTTCGATCAACCTCAAACAATGAGATCCTCTTTAGTCGTCTTAGAAGATTTCCTCCACATCTCTTCGAATAGAAGTGTAGAAACTACCTCATCCATTTTAAAATGGGTAGTAGTACTTTCGATAGCCATTACCAAATGATCCATGAATCAAGCAAAGAACTTAGCAATAACATACAATGTTCTTCTTCACAAATGGACACACCAATAGATATTAACTATGCAATCACCATATTGAACGCATTTAGATTATTCTACTATAGACATTCCTATATCCATCTTGAGAGAGTACAACTTCAATCTCAAGAAGAGCTTCTTTATGAAGGACTTGCCCTGATAAATATCTCCCAACTTCTTCAATAAACAATGTGCAGTGTTCTCTTCATGGACGTTCAACATAACAGAATTTGCAAGGCTCAATCTTATAGTCCTTTGGCCTTTCGATCCACCTATATCCCAATCTTTTTCTTCATGCCTAAAGGAATGTTGCAAATACAATGATCTGGAAAGATCTTGGGCAACCAACATATCTTCAACTTTACGTTTCTGTAACTCAAAGTTTGTCCCATTGAAATTTTTAATGTCTATTCTCCCTGGCATAGATGAACTTTGTGCAAACTCCTACTGAAAACAAATTTGACACAAAAAACCAACCCTTCCCAACAAGGATAACAACAATTGGCTAGGCTTTGATACCACTTGTAAGGAAAGCTATGATGTTGAAACACTCTCCTAATGTCAATTTTGTAGAGGACGTAAGCAATAGTATCATTCACAACTTAAAAATAAAAGAATAGAGCGCAAATAAAGATTATAAATAAAAACACAAAATTTTTATGTGGGTACCCTTTTGGAAAAACACAACACCAAAAAAACAAGAGCGTCTTCTTTGTATTGCATTAACAATGTTACATACAATCAACAACAAATTATTGTGAGGCTTAGATTGTGTTACAATCAACCTAATTTTTCACCATCTCAATTTTAACGAATCATGCAGCGGTTTATACACACTGCAATCATTATGAAAATCTAATAAGTCAACCATCACTTCACAAAACGGTCAACTGACTTAGCCTTGTCCACTCGTCCATACATCTGGCGGTCATCGAACTATGTGCGGACATCATTGTCCAGTGGGTGCTACACGGAGACATCAAGGTATGCCATTATACGACATGAGTTTCATCGTACACCATGCATCATATGGCATCACCATTCATTACTCCATTCACAGTATACACCGTACAACATTTATCACTCCATTGAACAACCATGTACGCCATTGTGAGGTTCATAGTATGCCATGTGCGATCTCATATGTGTCATAGACAGCAACGACTATGCAGCCATAAATTTAGACAATCATACCAAGGGGACTCTTTTACACTTAGTTTTTTTCTTGAAAAGCCTCCCCTTGGTATGATTGTCTAAATTTAGACAATCATACCAAGGGGACTCTTTACACTTAGTTTTTTTCCTTGAAAAGCCTCCCCTTGGTTATGATTGTCTAAATTTATGGCTGCATAGCTGCTGCCGTCATAGACTACCCTCGCTCCAGCATGCAACTGCATTCACGCGTCAAGATTGGGCAGTCAGAAAATCCACTCATCTTGTACCTATGACTGTTGCAACATACACCAATTTAATTATCAGTCAAGCTTAGTCAAAAACAAAATCCATGCATTACATTAAAATATAGTATAATTATAATAATCATTAATATTAATTATTATATGTTCATAAGCAACACGCACTGTCAACATTTTTCGAGTTCAAAGTCCCATCCCTAGTCCAAATTACAACGGGACTAGGGGATTTCAATAGAAAATTAAAATAATCCATAGAAAATATGAAAAACCCAATCACTTTTACGTCTGTTTGAAGAGGAATTGTTTTTTCACTGTTCTACAAGATAGAAATCTTGTAAGTGCTATTATTTCAGAAGTCTGCAAAACACAGAAAGAGAAGATTTGTCATCAGTTAAAGGCTTTTTTCTTCCAAAGCCTTCAGCCAACTATCTCTAGTCGAAATTGCCTTCCACCATTTATTCACACTTGGCCTATTTGTAATCAGAGAACCCTTATCAGTATCATTCACTATATAGTGAATAAATGGAAGATGGAACAGATCAGCATGGCTATAAAACTTCCCTGCTAAGTAGTTGTTCTTTTTCAACCTTTTTTCATACTCATCTAACACTTCCTCCAACTTTTGGACACTGCTCTTATAACTTCCTCCTCCCGGGGTACTTTAAGCAATTTCGCGGAGACAAGCTGACAAAGTAATACATTTGCATGAGGATAAAACTTTTGATCTTCAAACCTAAGCCATTTGTCAACTTCTTCATTCGGCTTGCCACTCTCGTCCAGAAGAAAAGGCTGCTGTCCTTTAATTTCCTCCGCGTAGTGCCTTTGATATTCCTTGCATCTGCACCGACACAATTGCAGAACACAGAGTCATATCTATATTGCCCAAATTAAACTCACTGAGAGACAGTGAATATATCACATGGAAGATGCGCGACTAACCTGTAAATTATGAAGAAATACGATAAACCTATCCCATGGAAAAGTGATTCTCTACACTAACCACGTAATCTTTGAATACAAGCATGGAAAGAGATAAACTTCAATACCCGTAAAATGTTTACAGATATAAAATGAATATCATTACATGCAAATCAAAAACTTTTGTCCTACCCAAATAAGGTCTTAATATGTAAATTGAATTCTAATCAGGTTTATGTATAAAGTCGTTACAAATTTTTAATAATCATTTAATAAATTTTCTGATAGTCATAAAATGAGCTTGAAACTCTCTATTCTATTCAATATTTCACATGAAAATAAAAAAAAATATGTATTGATCAAATGGACGTCAACGTATTCTCAATAAAATATATCACACTGAAGGGGGCAAGTTTCATTTAACTGAATCAGTTCGGTCTAAACTCAGTGCAAGAAATTGAAAAACATATTTTAGACTACCCGTACAATGCTTAAACATATAGACAAGTAATATAATTACCGAACAACAGGCGATTTCCGTCCTGGACTACTGGAAGTTTCGCAAATGGCTGCATCACCCAAATGCAAATTACAAACAACACAACCCACTTTAGCATTTGTGCAACCAACAAACCAAAAAAAACTTATGTTATAAGGAAGTTCGTTCGCCTACATGTTTATCTAGGAACCCTTTTGCATCTTCTATTTGGAAAAACAAGTAGTCAAATCCTATCTCTCTCAGCCATGCAAGCACCACTGTGGTGGAGGGAGCAGAGCTTGCTCCATACAACTTTATCTTTTTTCCGCTTGTCGTCGGTAATGGAGTGTAAGGCATCCTTATCGCTATCAAATTCTCCAAAATTTGCTATGCATTTGAGAGAGTTGTAATGAGAGAGGTATTTATAGTAGAGAAAAGCTGCCATAGTGCTGAGGATCGATAGCTACAAATGCAAGATAGGCGTTGGGACGATTATGAAAATTATCTGATTGAAAATGGTCGCGGAAGTGGGCAGTTGCAATCTAGACCAAATGTGCGCACACATTCGAAGATAAACTGTCCATATGCAATATGTCTCCAAGGATACTTATTCAGTGTCAGACATAATGTTTTATGGCAGCAGTTTTTCGAAATATGCTAACTTTTTAGGTAAAGTTAGGCAAGTAAAAGGCACTGTTTTTCACCTATCACCTAATTATCACCTAATTTGAGGATTTAAACACTTAATCGTTCATTTTATCCAATCATCATTTAGTTCATTTATCTTTTAAGATCTTACATTCGATTCAATCAACTTACCACCTAATGGCCTTTTTATCATCACTCTCTTAAATGCGTATATTTCAATTATAGAATTTAGTTACTCATATTCATTCCTTTAATAAATTGACAATTGTATATTAATTTTCATTTCAGGTATATGCAATCATTCATTTTATCCAATGATAATTTAGTTTATTTACCTTCTAAAGTCTTATGCTTGGTTCAATCAACTTACCACTTAAAAGTCTTTTTCTCATCACTCACTTTCAAATGTTTGATTTTACTTAAATGATTTAGTTAACCCTATTCATTCCTTACATAAATTAACTATTCACAATTATGTACAAATTTATCTATTTCATTAATTTATAAGGCACCCATTATTTAAAATAATTGAATATTAGTTTTTATCTCATGCATATCTAATCATTCATTTTATGTAATCAACATTTAGCTTATTTACCTTATAGGATCTTATGCTCGATTGAATCAACTTACCACCTAATCACCTTTTTATCATCACTCACTCTTAAATGCTTGATATTTCAATTATATAATTTAGTTAATCCTATTCATTTCTTTAATAAACTAACTATTCACAATTATGTATGTATATTTATCCATTTATTAATTTTTTTCATGCATGCATTATTCAAATTGATTGAATGTTAATGTTCATCTCATGTATACCTAATCATTCATTTACCTTCAAGAATCTCTGTTTGATTCAATCAACTTACCACCTAATCATCTTTTTATCATTCATCAGTCTTAAATACTTGATATTTCAATTAAATAATGTAGTTAATCCTATTCCTTTAATAAATTAACTATTGACAATTATGTACATATTTTTTCCTTTATATCAATTTTATTATGCACACATCATTCAAATTAATTCAATGTTAATATTCATCTTATGTATA